>JAABOM020034688.1:0-17062 GCA_011800125.2 Solanum clarkiae
AAATATTATTGATTACGACTTTTTTCATATTAATAAATATTAATTAAAGTTTATATAATTTAACTCTAAAAATGAAAACTATGACAACTAAAATAGAAGAGAGAGAATATATTCTAAATATATTTTATTTCAAAGTAAAATTAAAGATTTATATTAAATGTTTGTTAATTTGATCCTTATTATAAAATTGGGATAGAAGGGAATGCACGCAATTGTAGGTAGGGACAAATCGGTCAAAAGGTGACTTTAACTACCTGGAAAAGAAGGAATTACAATCTTTTTTAACAAATACATTTAACTTATTAACTACTCCCTTCATTCATTTGTTAGTTGTCAAAAATTTTTTAATTTAATTTTTATTTTTACTTGTTTCTTTTTGACAAGTTAACATAAGAAATTTTTATTTCTTATTATACCTTTAATTTATTATCATTGAGTTTAGAACTGTTCAAAATCAAACCTTAAAAAAATTTATTAATTTATCAATAATGAGTTATTGGTTTAGCAGTTTTGATAATGATTTAATTTTTTTTATTATTGGGCTATCAGTTCTTAATAATTTTAGGTTTTCTTTAATGGATTAGCCAATAACTCGATAATAAATTAAATAATTATATTTATACTATTTGATATATAAAATCCTTGATAGTTTCGTACTATTATTTTTTACTATTTCAGACACTTAGTTATTCTACAATATGATCGTGTTTACTTTTGAACAAAATGCAATTTGTCAACTCATATGTAAGGTTTATGTGATTCGCTACCTTGTTTCTAAATAATTTTTAATAAAAAAATTTTTTTTATCAAATCTTAACATTTAAACTGATAATTGAACTAATAACCGATAAACCAATAACTGATAATCCAATTTTCATGTTTCTATAATGGTTTAGCATATCTACAAACCGATAAATCAAATCAATAAATTTTAAAATTGAATCGAACCGACCTTTATGCAGCCCCAATTTAGTTAATGAGTTTTAAAAATATAGTGAATAGACTCTATAACTAATAGAAGTAAAATAATAAATTTACTATATTAATAATTATTTTTTTAATAAGTATGTCAAATCAAAATTTGACAACTAAAAATGAACGTAGGGAGTACTAAAACTTAGTGTTTTTTCTTTTGGTATATAAAAAAAGCCTTGTGATATTAAAAGTATTTCTAAAAATATTCTCAAATATTATACATGAATAAGCAAATGGTTTAGTACTTGATAATTGTTAAAGTGATAAAGATTCCACTCATTAAAGGGATAAAAAAAAGTGCAAGTATCAATTAATTTAAAATTAATATATCAATATTTAAGGGACAAAAAGCAAATTTCCCTAAAGTAAAGATTCTGTCAAATAAAGGAAAAAATGATCACCCCAAATTAAAATTATTACCACAAATAAATTTCCTAAGGGACTTAAAAGATTTAAGATAAATATATTTATAAATGATACTTATAAAAAATTTTCAATATCTTTTTACTTCGTCAGTGAATTTAATAGATTAATTATCATTTATATTAGATTTCTAATTATTAGAGTTTGTAGAGATATGTGGCATTATGATCCTTAATTATAACGAGATTAAAGTTTAAGAACGTGATCTTTTAGGTAATTTAAGGTAACAAGTAAATAATAATAATATTACTATTCTATCTTTTAGGTAATTGATGTTGTTGATTACTATTCTATCTTTATGGATAAGGTTTAAGGTGAATATGGTTTTAGTAGGAACATTAAAGGTAATTAAGGGGACAGATAATATAATTATAAAATCTTTATGGATAAGGTTGGAGTTGAATGTGGTTTCAGTTGAAATATTAAGAGCTTGTTTGGCATTGTTGGAAAAACTATTTATTTTTTTGATGTAATTTTTAAAATAATTTTTTTTTTAAAAGTGCTCTCGGAAAAACAGAATAGTTTGTGTTTGGGTAATTCATTTGAAAATTTGCTTTTGAAAAACAAATTATAATTGACTAATCTTTATAGGGAAAGTTATATAAATCTCATACTTAAATAGGAAATTTCAATTTGTGCTCACCTTTTTTATAATTACATAAATTTCTTTAAAAAATTTAGTTTTTGATACTTTTGTATAAGCTGATGATACATATTAAAAAACTGTATTTTTCTTCAAAAGGTTAAGCCCATTTAATGCTTCCTGTACGATTTCATGAAAAAGGAGAAAAAGTTGTATTTTTATTCAAAATAGTGATGGAAGGTATAATCATGAATTATGCTACGTAATGTGTAGACCACTTTATTGAAATAATAGTTTCTTAAAAATTTTGTTCTCCATGACAAATTTTAAAAGTCATGATACACTTTAATAGAGAGTTCTATCTTCCATGGAGGGAATTTTCAAAACACGGAAAAATCAAAGAAATTGTAGACAAAAAAATCAATTAGTTGTAGAGAAAGAGCGATGAATATTTGTAAAGAGATCTGATGCTAAAAGGTATGTAACTATTTTATCTCCAATTCATGCAAAAGAAACTGAAGTTTTACATTTCTCCTTCTTCCTTTTTGCTTTTGTTGGTCATGATTATTAAATATGGATTGTAATCCATAGTCTAGTTTAGGTTATGAAGTTGTTCATCACTTGATTTATTGATAGTTTCATATTTTAACATTCTAAATTGAAGGATTCTAGGTGTGAGTTTTAACATTCTGAAACTAAGGATTTGAAGCAATTAAAGTGAACATGCTTTGAGGTGCAAATTTTTTTATTTGGACAAGGAAGAATTTCATGGAAGAAGAAGATTCAAAATTGTTCATGATCCATATTTAATGGAGATTTATGAAAAAAATGAAGGAACTTCTTCATGATTTATTGAGTTTATTGTATGACTTATTGTACCATGTATCACTATATCAGTAAGCATTGTGTATACCCAATGATCATGCATTGCTAATACGTTTGTACAACCCATGGATCATTCTCAATGATTCATTTAACTTACTATATGACTTATCGTACCATGTAACGTTATATCGATAAGTATCGTATATATCCAATATATCATTCTCAGTGATTCATTTAACTTACTGTATGATTTATTGTACCATCTATCGCTATATTGATAAGTATCGTATATACCCATGATCACTGCATTGCTCATATGTTTATACAACTCATATATCATTCTGGATGATCCATTTAACTTACTGAATGACTTATTGTATCATAAATAAATATATCCTTCTGTATGAATCATTATGTAACTGGGTTACCATTAATATCTTTTTTTTTTCGATTACTTGTGTAACTTATACATATATAATTTATATTTTTTTGCGTTGTTATCGAATCAATTAGCATAAATATAGTCATTGTATCATGGTTAATGATGCTTGTATAGTGTTTGCAATAGTTGGATATAACACACAATACGATTCAAATTTTTATCACTATGAATCATGCTAAATCATTTCTATTTTAAAGTTATGGTACATAAATATCTCGGTTGATTCATAAGTATTTATGTAATGAGTTGTAATATAACGAGTATCTAGTATTTTTTTTTTAAATAACACTGTATCATAACCCCTATAAGCAAGTTTCTATTCAAATATCATGTAATGTGATACTCTCAAATAAGAAATTTTTTTCATAACTAGGAGAATTTATAAACAAATTTGCTAAAGTATAAAATCAACAAATAATGACAGAGCTCATGTGTCATTTGTGAGATAAAGCATAATGCAGCAAATATGTTCATCAGATATACATTATATGATGTATCAACCAACTATAAAAATTGATAAAACAAAATAAATATTGACAAAACTCATGTATTATTACTGAGACAAAGCATGAAGCATCAAGGTGAAGATGCTTCGAGGCGCGATTTTTTGATTTAGACGAGGAAGAGTTTTTTGAAAGAAAATTCAAAATTGTTCATGATCCATTGTTAATGGAGATTAATGAAAAAGAAAAAATCGAAGGATCTTATTAATGATTTATTGAGTTTATTGTATAACTTATTCTACCATGTATCGCTATATCAGTAAGCATCGTGTATACCCAATGATCACTGCATTGCTCATACGTTTGTGCAACCCATGTATCATTCTCAATGATTCATTTAACTTACTGCATGACTTATCGTACCATGTTATGTTATATCAATAAGTATCGTGTATACCCAATGTATCATCTTCAATGATTCATTTAACTTATTGTATGATTTATTGTACCACCTATTGCTATATCGATAAGTATCGTGTATACCCAATGATCACTGCATTACTCATATGTTTGTACAATTTATGTATTATTTTTAATGATTCATTTAACTTACCGGCTGGCTTATTGGATCATGTATAAATACATCCTTGTGTATGAATCATTATATAATTGGGTTGCCATTAATATCTTTCCCTTTTCAATTACTTGTGTAACTGATACATATTTATAATTTATATTTTTTAAACTTTAATTTTCAATCAATTAACATAAATATGTTAATTATATCATGGTTAATGATACTTCTACAATGCTTGCAATAATTGGATGTAACATACAATAAGATTCATATTTTTATCGCTATGAATCATGATTTTCATTTCTTTTATAAATTTATGGTACATAAATGATTCATAAGTATTTATGTAATGAGTTGTAATATAACATATATTTAGTGATTTTTTTAAATAACATTGTATCATGACACATGATAAAACCCCTCCAATAGGTAAATTTTTATTCAGCTATCATGTAATATGATGCTCTCAAATAAGAAATTCTTTCCATAACTAGTAGAATTTATCAGCAAATTTGCTAAAGTATAAACTCATGTATATTATAATTGTCAAGTATCATGTGAAATGACACATTGTCAAGGAACATTACAACATAACATTGTATCATAGCACATGATATATTAGACTATGCAAACTTTGTTCAAACCTAATGAGTTTGGAAGCTGATACACCAAGTTTGGCCAGCATAAATATTTATATTAATTTTTTATTCAATTTCGGCTACACTTTAAACAGAAGGTAAATTTCAATCCATAAAAATGAGTTAAACAGATCATAACCAGATCCCTAACAAAAAGGCAATAATATGTTTAAAAAATTTTCAGTTCTTCAAGCTGTAATGAACATGAATTTATACTGTAAATACGAATCCTGAGCCAATATATGTCTTGTAAAGTTATGTGTGTATACAACATCAAACCGCAATGGATGAGATGGAATTTGTTTGATCTTGTATTTCAAACCCTGCAAAATAAGAATGATGTATTAAAAAAATTATATATTAATTAAAAGATAAATTGTCAGTGTGGCAAACAATTTAAACAACAATCAATTAACATGATTTATTGCAAGATGTATCATTTTGTTTGATGCATTCAATGTATCATTAACATATAACAGTCAGAAAATAATCCCAAATAATTACTTTATTCAACCCACCTATGACTATGTTTTATGTCCCAATGAATCACCATGTTTAGTGAATCGCTATAAAAATTTATAAACAACTCACAAATATAAAAGAATACATGATACATATTGCACACACTGAATCATTATATTTTTCTAAATGAAACAACCCAACGAATCACCAAGTCAACCAAATACATACCGAATGACTCACCAAGTCAATTTTATGTCCCAAAAGAATGAACTAATTTGCATGATTTATTGCATGATGTATCATCTTTGTTTGATACACCTAATAAATCATCACACTATAACAAACAAAAACAATCATAATGAATCACTTTATTCACCCCAATACGGTGCTAATGAATCACCATAACAACTCATATTTTTCTAAATGAAACAACCCAATGAATCACCAAGTCAACCAATACATACCCGATGAGTTACCAAGTTAGATTTATGTCCCCAAAAAATGAACCAATTAACATGATTCATTGCATGGTATATCATCTTTGTTTGATACACCCAATAATTCATCACCCTATAACTAACAAAAATAATTCTAATGAATCATTGTATTCACTCAATATTGTGCTAATGAATCACCATAAATAACTCAATCAATACATACTCAATGAATCACCAAGTCAGTTTCATAGCCCAAAAGAATAAACCAATTAATATGATTCATTACATGGTGCCAATGAATCACCATAAACAATTCACAAGAAAATAATAATATACAAGATACACACTATTCATATAAATAATATCTATGGCAACCCAAATGAAGATGATGATCAAAATTTTGCTTTTGATATCACTGGAAAAAAAATTGTCAAAGAAATTGTTCAAAGAAACATTTTTCTTGAATCACTTGTTACAACTTTACAAGATTAGCGCCAAATGGAGGATCCATAAAAGATTAAAAAATGTGAAGAAACATGAATCTTAAAATATTTGAGAGTATCCAAAAAAGATTCACCTTTTTCGTCTCTGTTTTTGCTTCTTCTTCGTCATCTTCTTCCTACCCACAAAAGATTTTAAAAATGTGAATAAATTAGAATCTTAAAAGATTTGAGAGTATCCGAAAAAAATCCACCTCAATTTGTTCTTCTTCGTCATCTTCTTCCCCTTCTTCGTCTTTTTCAGTTCCGCCTCTGTTTCTTCTTGTTCGTCATCTTCTTCTACCACAAAGAATTTCAAAAATGTGAAGAAATCAAAATACAAACTGAAGAACAATCTCCAAGAATGGGAGCAATTTCAACAAAAGCAAAAAGGATATGAGTTCATAAGAAAATTTTAAAATTCAAAATGAATAGTGATTTCCCTAAAATAGGCAATTAAGGGGAGAAATTCCCAAAAATATAGGGGCATCATTGTTGTGTCAGGTGGAAAGAGAAGAAAGAGAAGAGGAATATATATGTAGCTCTTTTAGTTCAAAAAGGAGAGAAAATGAGAAGTTTCTGTAATATTTTCAAATGAATGAGATTTTTTGAATATAAAGAAACATAAGTGGTGTAGTTTGGTAAAAATTCCATCTTTATATAAAGTGATTTTGAGAGTCAAACTATATAAAAAAAAAGACCAATATCAATACACTTTTAATATTACAATTATTTTATAGAAAGAAATTATGTTAAATATCCATTATAGATTTTTTAATTAAATTTTTATTTTTATTATTCAAATTTTCAATCACTTTTATACATTAAAAAATAAATTAAATATTAATATATATTGACATTATGATCCGAATATAATTAAAAATATCAAGAAAAGTAAATTTAAAAAGTATTTTACAAATTAAATCACTACACACTAATTATTCACCACAAAAACAAATATATAAATGTAAGAGATATATTGGTAAATAAGTATATATGGCAGGAATACTTTGATCATTTAAAAAAAAAAAAAAAAAAAAAAAAAAACTTCTTCGATTTTTTTTTTTTTAAAAAGCAGAAATTTGTAGCCTTTTCCCAACAACATAAAATATGTGTCTGCTTCCTTTTGAAAGGAGTTGTACTGTTTGCCCAAAAATCCTCGATTTTTTTTTTAAAAAATCTCAAAATAAATACTTTTGGCCTTTCAACAGCAATGCCAAACAGACCGTAAAAGATACACATAATCTAAGGTTATTTTACAAAATAAACTGTAATAAATAGTTAATAGATTCAAAATTTAAAATTTATATTCTACATAACGATTTTAAATTAAATATTTTTGATGTTTTTGGCAGAAATAAAAAATCATAAATTCATTCATAATAAATGTATAATGTACATGTTCTAACATCTATGAATGCAGTTTTTGGAATGTGATTTACTTTAATGCAACAGTTTGATTTAGTGAATAATTTTGAGATTTTTCATTTTTTTTTAAGGAAACAAATCAACAAAGACGATTGAGTAAGTTGAATTTATAACTTTTGCATCCCTAATTAGTAAATAAAAGGTTATTGATAAGGCTTATTATTCTTAATTGAGACCCTACAAACTCAATGAAGTAGGAATAGAAATTTATAAATTTTAAATTATAATTCTTTAAAATTAATAAATTTTAAATAAATAATTTATTAGTATTCAGTGACGGATCCAGAATTTTATATTTATGGGTATTCACATTGTAAAGTAGCTAGAGATCATATTACGAATTTGTTTGAAAAATCACTTGGTAATTAATAGGATAGTAATTACACAACCTACTAATTATAGACTTGTTTGTCAGCCGCGTTATCTATCTATCTATCTATATTGTTTTAGCAATAAAAGGATGAATTACTGTCATATCAACCAAAAAAATTATTATATTAGTTTTTGACCATCTTCCTAGCTACCAACAAGCTAGTACTAGTATACTATGCCCTCATCTACTCTTCTAATCACATATTCTTTGAAATAACTGAATACATCTACTTCTATTCTTTTTATCCTATGGTATCTTTGCTCTTTCATGGTGTTCTTGACCTGTTGTATTACATAAGCTTCCTCATGCCTTTTCTTTTTTAATATCATCATATTCCTTGTTATCCATGTGTTGTAGATTACAGCTTCAAACGCAACATCTATTATTTTTTTCTCTCTCGCACCCACTTTTTCTCCTTATCTTTATGAGCATTTCCTCTGGTCCTTCATTCTGCAGTGCTATTCTCATCCAGTTCTGTATCTCCTCCCAGATGCCTGTGATCCATGAGCAATGTGTGAGCAAGTGTTCTATATTTTCTGATGTTCCATTGTTACACAGTTTGTAGTCTCTGTCTTCAAGTGCCATCCCCATTGTTTGCGTTCTATCTTTTGTAAGTAGCCTCATTTGTCCAGTCAACCAGCTGATAAAAGTATGCTTTGGTACTATAAATTAGTTCCACAGAATATCAGCAAATTCTCATCTTTCTTTAGCTCCTATAAGTCTAGCATAACGCAGTGTAATAGAGTATTTGTCATTCCCTCTGAGACAATACTTTCCCCTTATGTACCATTTTCTCTTTAATCTTGTGTAGATTCTTCCAATACTAACTATAATCTCCAGGTGGCTTGCTTGTCCAGAAGTTTGTCCCTTGTACCGTATACTATTCATTGATCCATTTTATTCATAGTATCTCTTTTACTTCCATTATCATCCAAATATACTTTCCTATTGCAGCAATGTTCTAATATTTACAGCACTTTATATTCGAACCACCTAGTTCCCCTTACAGATTCTATCCTATGAAACTGAAGTAGTCTTTCCCTTATTTTCAGATCCTCCCCATAGGTATTCCCTATATTTATTCTCTATTTCCTTCACCACACTCTGAGCTAAGATAAATATAGCACCCCAAAAATTGTAAATGGAGAATAAAATTAATATAATAACTTGTACTTTTCCTGCATATGAGAGGTGTCTGTTTGACACTGCTCTTATTCTTTTAGTAATCTTTTGGCTCAGTTGGTTACACTCTAATTTTGTCAATTTTCTTGGAGATAATGAGAGCCCAAGATATCTGATAGGAAACCTTCCTTCTACATATCGCTGTTATGTCCAACAATTGCCTTTACTTTATTAGACACTCCTGTTATGAAGATACTTGATTTTTCAGTGTTTGCTACCAAGTCTGTTGTCCTTGAGAAATATTCTAAAGCTTCCATTATTCTTTGTATTGAGCTTTCTTGCCCTTTACAAAAAATCATCAGATCATCAGCAAACATGAGGTGGATCAACCTTACTTTCTTAGACATTGGATGGAATCTAAACTCTGAAAGTTACCCATCTTTGTGAGTACTCTGAAGAGATATTCCATCACTATTACAAAGAGTAGAGGTAATATAGGATCTCCCTGTCTTAATCCCATTTTTCCAGCAAAGTATCCATAACTTTTCCCACTGATTCTTATTGTAAATTTTGTGGATGTAATACAACTTATCATAAACTAACTAAACTTCAAAGGAAATCCATATCCCTTCAGTATTTCCTCCACAATTTCCTAACTCACCATGTCATATGCTTTTGTCATGTCTATTTTCATTAGACATCTTGGGGTAGTTTTTCTCTTATAGTGTCTCATTATATCATGGCAAATCAGAACATTATGGACATATGATCTTCCTTCTATAAATGCACCTTGTGTTTGGTTGATTAGATAAGGCAATACCCTCTTAAGTCTGCTGCATAGCACCTTAGAAATCACTTTATAAATCACATTGCAGAAGGAAATAGGTCTGAACTAACTTGGACACACAGGATTTTCTACTTTTGGAATTACAACAATCACTGTTGAATTAATTTCTCCTAGTAATTTACCATTATATATGAACACCATTATAACACTTGTAATATCCTTTCACACTATCTCCCAAGCATCTTTATAGAATACACTACTAAACCCATCAGATCCTGCACTTTTAGTTATTTTGATGCTAAACATAGCCTCTTTCACCTCTTTAGTTGTAACAAGCTCAAGTAGTGTCATTTATTGTTAAACATTTAAAGTGTATCCCCTTTTAAAAAAGAGCTCCTCAACCTTATGTCTTTCCCCTTGAAATAACCCCAAAAAGTGTCCGAAAATATACCTCAGAAGTGTCTAGAATCTTTATTTTTATATATCTCAAAATTCGTGCGGGATATAGAAAATCCGACTTCATATTCTTGTTCAGAGTATCAAATTGAGTGAAAAATGGGTTTAATCCTGATTTAAGAGCAACTGTAGCAAAATTTGAAAATCGCAAAAATGCGATTTCCAGAGACGATCCGCGCCCATGGCGCGATGCGCCAAGGGTGCACTTCTGTGTATTTTTATGGCCAGTTGTCTATTTTGGTCCAAGATTTTTGGGTCTTGGGCCTAAGTTTTCCCATGAGTGAAAATGTCTATACTTGGCCTTATTTCACCCTCATATCATTCAAGACATTCCCAAATACACTCCCAAACACTTAGAAAATATTTAACCTCCTAAATTCAAGTCTCAAACTCATCCGGATTTTAAGGCTCTCAATCAAACTTCAAGTCTCCATCTCCAATCTTCATCAAGTTCTTCTCCAAAGCTAAAGTATGTGAGTTTCTTTCATAGGCTCCCTTCACCCATGATACCCAAGCTCTCTTTTTCTCAAATTTGCATATTTTAAAATTGATTTATTCATGGATCTTATCTATTATGAATTTCACTGCACACTATGTTGGAGTTTATGAAATTGTGACTGTTTTAGCATGTTTTGAGTTATGAGACCAAGATCTATTGAAAGATTTTGATGTATAGTACTTGAGGATATTACCAAGTACCTATTGATGGCTTTACATTAAATTTTCTAGCATGATTTCACTCTTAAATTACATGATTTTATACTAGCACTACACACCCACCAAGTGTTTGATAAAATATTCCAGTTATGATTTCTTGAGGAATTGAAGGTTCAATGCATGTCTTATAAGTTGAATGACTTTATAGTGATTAAAGGAATGTATGTATATGATGATGATGAAAGGAATATATATATATGATGATGGTGAAAGGAATGTATGTATATTATCTCTATAGTGTTGAAGATGACCAAGCCTCACTCGGGAGGTTGTAAGCTCGGGTAACCTTGTTGAGGGGTTTGTACCTCGATTGCGTCGCTCGGGAGGTGGCAGGCCCATGCAACCATGTTGGAGGTTTGTACCCATCAACCATGTTGGGGGTTTGTGCCCACAACTGTGTTGGGAGGTTTGCACACCATCAACCTTGTTGGGGGGCTTGTACTCCATCAACCTCATGAAAGGGTTTGTACCTCATGCGCCTCTCCAAGGATGTGGTAAGCCTTGGATTGCACTAAAAATGGTCACTTTTTACACTTGTATTATGATCTATATAAGCATGATTTTACTTCAAGCATCATCTGTACATGTCATATTGTTATAAGCTTATTCATTGCCTATGTTATGCATTTTATTTGTGGTGCTTATCACTTGTTGCATTGCATCCTACATACTTAGTACATTCAAAGGTACTAACGCATACTCTATGCCTACGTGATGTCACCATATTAGAACTGGAGCACCGCTTGATCATTCTCCTCCTCCACGTGGCCTTGTCTCTCAAGCTTGTTGGTGAGTCCTTCATTCTGAGGACATTGCTTATGATCTCTTGCTATGTACTAAGACTATCTTTCTTTTATATTATGTATTAAATATGAGGGTGAGCCAAGTTGCTTGATGTGGCCCCCAATCTTATCTATGTAGTAAAGGTGTTATTGATCATGTTATATATCTATGCTATGAGCCTTGGCTCTTTTGTTCTTGATGTCTATGATATGAAAGTGTTCTCTTAGCCCCAATTGTCCCAATTTACTATATCTTGTTGTGTTTTATTGCTTTCACTACCAAGGATGTGTAATGATATGTTAAGAGACTTGCTTGGGGTCCCTTCGAATTCCCATGCACCATGTCACGTCTAGGCTCTAGACTTGGGTCATGACACCCCTTTCCTTTTCCCCTTCCCCCCAAGAGTTTAGAGAAATACCTGACAAAGATTCTTGCAATTTGTTTTGACTTGGTGTGTGTTTCTATCTTTTCATGTTGCGACTGAGTAGTGATCTTCTTGAGGCTCTTCTGTTTGAGTACTGAGCGAAAATATTTTGTGTTGCTATCACCCAGCTTCAACCATGTTGTTTTACTCTATTGAACCAACATTATTTCTGCTAAGTAGCTCTTGAATTCCCTTCCTATTTCTAATTCTTCTTTCTATACATCTAAATTCAGGGGGTTCATTTGTAGCTTTTCCTGTTCCTTTTGTAGATTCTCCCTCAGACTATCCACTTCCTCCATTATTTTGCTGAAATATTGTGGATGTAGCTTATTCATATCTTTTTTTAGTATCTTCATCTTCTTGACTATTTGAAACATCTTACATCCTTTTATCTGCTTCTGCCAAACATCATCAACTATCTTAATAAATTGATCATGAGAACTCCACATGTTGCATTACTTAAACTCACTTTTTTCCCTTTAAAATCCCTCCTCTTTCACATGAATTGAGCTATGATTATTGATCCCTTCATTCAAAAAATTTACTGTACAATCTTGCATGTCATATAACCAACCACCATTAATAAATGACCAATCTGTTTTTGAGAAAACTCTACTAGCAGTGCCCTTATCATTCTAAGTATAAATTTGTCTATTCCTTTTCATTTCCTCTAACTTACATGAACTGAGACATTCTTAAAAATCTTTCACCTCTGTCCTTTTCATTTCCTCTAACTTACATGAACTGAGACATTCTTAAAAATCTTTCACCTCTGTAAGTGTAACATCTGCCCCACCAATTCTATCTATTGTGTGTAGCACATTATTGAAATCACCTAGAATGATCCATGCAGTTACAGTCCTATATCCATTGGTTCAAATGATCCCACAGTCCCTTCCTTTCTTCTCTCACATTCTGAGCATATACAAAGGTGCAATAATACTCTTTTAGTAATACCTTGTCCTTTACCAGACATATGACAGCTTGGTCTATTTCACTCTTGATATCCACTTCATTCATATCATCCCTTCACTTCACCATTATTCTCTTATTATAGTGAGAGCTATGGTTGCAATAGTACTTCCACCCTGCAAACATAGAACTTGCAACTCTTTCCAAACTCTTCAACAAACCTACTAAAATAACAACTAACTTTTTACAGAGGTATAACTTCCCTCTGCTTATCTAGGCCACTTAGGCCTTTTAAATTCCAGCATAAGAGATTAACTATTCCCCATAGGGATTGGTTTTGGTTCAACTTTCTTTTTTATATTGCTACATTCATCTTGAGGTTCCTTACAACTCAGTTTCTCAAAAGTATTTGCCAATTTGATAAGTTGATGTTCTTGTACTATCCCTTATTTGAACCTTTTCTGATACCCTCCATACATTTTGTATACTATACCTTTTTTTTTGTCTTTTTCTTGTCCGTTCTCTTCTTTTCTAACTTCTATTGTTACAACTTTTTTTCCCTGGTTTGGTTTTCAGTTTCCTACAGTCCTCTTTTTCATGCTCATATTTCTTGCAATGGTCAAACAGAGTTAGTTTCCAATCATATGTGACTTGTTGAGAGATTATTATTCTTTTTGAATTTCTAAACATTATTTCCTCTGATAGTTTATGTCCTACATTCACCTCTACCAACATTCTTGCATAACTCAGTCCCAGATTTTTTTCTATCTACTTATCCACCATCAATGGCTTTCCCACTAAACTCCCTATTTTGTTAAGTCCTCTAGCACTCTAATATTTGAAATCCAGCCTGATTAATATTGGAATAGTTAGTAGTTCCTCTTTTGAGAATTTTATTTCCGAAGACCATGTTTTAACTATCAACTGATTTGTTATCGAAATGGAAGATACTTCTTTCTAGCACTTTCAATTTTTCTTTCTCATTGTCAAATCTTACCATTACTATTTCATTCTTCATCATTGCCACTTTGTTTATTTCATACTTTCCCCACATTCGTTGTATGAATTCATTCATTACCGCAAATGTTGGGTGTGCCCCTAAGACATAGCACACTACTGCAGTTTGCCAGCGTTCAATTTCTGAGTTGATATCCCCCAAGTAAATTTCCCAAATCATCTGGTTATTGTAGCATTCAGGATTTACATATTCCAGTTTGAAACCCGCATAAGCAATTTTTGAGATATCAAAATTATCCCATATTGATTTAACTTTATGTTGCGATTCCTTACCTCGATCAGTTCCTTTCGAGCTGAGTTCCTAGTCTACTTTTTTTGCCCATGAGCTACGCGAACTTCCCCCACTTACAATCTCAAACCATTGTTGCATTTTATCTTTCCCTGGCGTGGTCACCTTCTCTAGACTCCTTTTCTTTGTTTTCGTAGTTCTTTCATTCGTTTTTTCCCTTTGAATCTCCATCATTACCCCTATCTTATCCTTCTCTATTCTTTGGTTATCTGATTGTGAGCTTCCTGGGTTGAGAACTGTCGCACCTATTGGACCTGGGTTTGAGTTCTTTTGCCTCCTCCCCATGGCTAGTGCATGTTAGTAGCATGCGCCGGGAGCACAGTGACGAACTCTTTAAAATGTTATTATAAATGTCATTATTAAAGAAAAGAAAAAAGTACGAGCATAATCTTTTTCAACAATGGATTTTACTTTAATTTGAAAATTAGAATATTAACAACTAGAATAAATAAAAAAATAGATAATACGAAAAATTGTAAGATAATACGAAAAGTTGCATGAAATCACATGAAGAACTAAAGGTTGAAAATGAGAAGGAAATGAAATATAAATAATAAAAAAATATTTTTAAAACTGGAATAACAAAAATAAAAAATAAATCAAAATAAAAAATAAAAAATAGAAATAAAAGGAAGATTTTTTTTAAAAAAAGTTTCATATAATTACATATTATAGTTACACCAGTTTCTTACCCTTCTTGCGACTTGAGGAGTGTAATTACACCTAGTTCCTCTCTTGCCAAGCAATTACTAGGTCTACCAAATAAATCAAACAGTAAAGTTACACCTAATTACACTAATCTTGATTACATTATGACTTTACAAACATTTCCATATTATATTTACACTGTGGAGTCCAGCCTTTTTTCTGTTAACAGTCCACATACAATTAATTCATAGTTGGCAACTTATTCAAAGTTGGAAACCTCCTGCAAATTGTTTTCAATTGTTAGCTAGTTTGTTTGTCAAAAGTTGATGGCTAACTTTTACAAATAAATCAAAAGGAAGGCTGCCACCTACCAAAGTTATTCATATATGAAGGAGTAATTTGTTCTTCATTTTATCATTCAGAAAGAGAGGAAAAATACAGAGAGAGTCGCAGAGAGAAAGTGAGGATTTTTCTTCTGTGAGGTATACCATAGACTATAAAATAAAATAGTCTATGAAGAAAAATTAGAGTGTGTGCTTAAGAAATATTTTTTTCCTAAAAGAAATAGTGTGTCCACTTTTTTTTGGTATTTTTCTCTGAGAGCCTACTATTTGTAATAGTAGAAGAAATTGTACACTTGTGTCTACTATTTGTAATAGTAGAAGAAATATAATAGAAGTATTGATTTATTGACGTAACCCAAAAAGTTTTGGGTGAACCACGTTAAATTTCTTAGTGTCGTTATTTTCTCATTTTTCATATTATTGTGCCATATTTATTTTCTGTTATTCCTTATTTTTCCAACAAACTGATATCAGAGTCGAGGTTCTATCTGAGTATGCTCTGTGGTTGCAGCATAGTCTGAACTTTCACATCAAAAAAGAATTACTTTGGTAAACAAGTTTGCGAAAAAAATTATGAAAGCTAATACTAGTAGAATGTCACTTTGAATAGCACTAATTATGCTATTTGGAAGGGGAAAATGAAAGATCTACTTTAGGTTAAGAATTTTTACCAACTAGTCTTTACCACTAAAAAGCCTAAAAATAAAATAGATGAAGAGTGGAATCTGTTGCATAGACAGGTCTGTAGATTTATTAGACAATGGGTTGATGATAATATGTTGAACCACATTTCTGGGGAAACACATGCTCGTACCCTATGGGAGCATCTTGAAAGTTTGTATGCTCGGAAGATTGGGAACAATAAAATATTCTTGATAAAGTAGATGTTGAGTTTAAAATATATTGATGGTTCTCCGATGACAGATCACATGAATAATTTTCAAGGAATCATGAACCAGCTGTCTTCTATGGGCATTAAATTTGATGAAGAAATTCAAGGCTTGCTTCTACTTGGTTCCCTACCAGATTCTTGGGAAACATTTAAAATGTCATTATCGAATTCTACTCCGGATAGTGTGATCTCTATGGATTTTTCCAAGAGCAGTGTGTTGAATGAAGAGATGAGAAGAAAATTTCAAGGTTCTTCTTCGTCAGATATCCTAGTGGCAGGTTCTAGGGGGAGAAACAAAAATCGTGATTCTCTGAATAGAGAACACAGCAGGAGCAAATCTAGAGGCAAACTTAAAAATGTTGAGTGCTATCATTATGGTATGAAAGGGCACACAAAGAAGTTTTGCCGAAAATTGAAAAGGGAGAACAGAGAAAAAGAAGAAAAAGAAGAAGGCAATGAAAATTGCCTTGCCATCGTTGCCACCGAAGATCTTCTCACTATTCTTGATACTGATCTGATAAATATTTCTTGTGATGAGTCAAGCTGGGTTGTGGACACTGGTGCCGCATCTCATGTGACATTCAGG
>JAABOM020034699.1:0-17058 GCA_011800125.2 Solanum clarkiae
TACTTCACAAATGAAAGAAGCGCAGACAGTTTAAAGATCCATTTTGCTTTATTCCATCATACTCCAAAGCCAAAAAAAAGTCAATCTTTGGCTCCATCCGAGAATGATGGAGAAAAATTAGCAAAAATGAGTTCAGAAATAAAGCACGGCGAAAAAGAGAAAGAAAGCACTCGGGAAAAGCTTGAAACAAGAGAATAAGGGTGGATTTAGTGAAAATGGCTGGATTACGAAGGCAAAAGTGTTGGTAAACATGGTTCAAGGATAGCTTTTAGTCACTATTTGCCTAAAATGCCATACCTAAGCCCCCTGAACCTATGTTACAAGCCCATAAGCCCTAAAGTGATCAAAATCTACTTTGTCACCAGGCCAGAAGATGAGTATAGAGGCAAATCTACGGTGTTAGTCATTTTGCATGAATTTCATTTGTGAAAGCGAGAATGTTTCTTCAGTCCCTGAATTCTAAATGCTTTTTGAGTGGGTAAGAGGGACTTCTCTTCTGTAAGGGAATTTGCACTACTTGATTAGCATATGACTATACCAGTGATAGTGGATGGTTGATACTCCTTAGCTTATCATAGTTGGGTTGCCAGATTCATCATCATGTTTTGTTGTGCATAGTAGCCGTGCAATCTGGTTTTGAAAATGATAATTGGGTACCTCGATTAGAGTAAATGATGTATATGCCCTTGGTATAGCTGCTATTTATTTCTCATTGTCTGTGTAGATTGAGTCATCGCTTGAGGACAAGCAACAATTATAAGTTGAGGGTGTTGATGTACTATCAAAATATAACACATTTTATTCCTAAAACAAGGGATTTTGTGAGTTCTTAATGCGACTTTTTATTGTTTTTATGTGTTCTTTGTGTTGTTCTTAGAAGTTAGGTTGGCATGATTTTGGAAAAATATTGCAGATTTTGCTAAAGCATAGGATATACGAGTTCACCTATGAGTCGTTGCCCAAGCTACGAGTCATAGTCTACTATCATAGTAAGAAACAGAGACCAAAAATCAGAAATCTACTAAGTGGAAGTTAACCCTACAAGTCATAAGTCTTGTTACGACTCGTATAAGTGTACTCATAGCAGGAATTAGAGAGCCCAAACATTAGATCAAAAACTGAAGGCCTAAACTACGAGACGAGCACACGAGTTGTAGTCCAAGCTACGACTTGTACCAGTGGGTTGTACCAGTTGGATCCAAGATGCCAAGAACCTGATACGAGACCCCGGTTACGACTCATAGGTTACCCTATGAGTCGTACGTGCGAGGTGTACCATCTGTCAACTGTCTTTTCTGTGTAATTTTTAGGGTTATTTTGTAAATACTATAAATACTTTAAGTTAGGGTTTTATTGAGGGAGATTCAAAATTCAGAAGAGAACATCATCTTTGAATATACTCTCAAGGAAACTTTTAGGGCTTTAGTTTAGTTTATCATTTTCTCTTGAAAAACCCAATTTTGGGGATTGTAAATCTTGTTTTGTGCTTATTATCAATCTATCAAGCTTGTGGTTTGCAACTTGTGGTGTCTTCAGTCTTCATTTCATTGGGTAAAATTCTCAATCATGTCTTTTGTTTGCATTTTTTTTTTGGTTTTGCCTTAGCCATGAGTAGCTAAGCATCCACAACTTGGGGTTGTGGGAACCATGAGTATTTGACTTAAGATGACCTAGGTTAGTGCTGTTTCTCTGCGTTATGATTGTTTTTTGGTGGTGGCCAATACTAAACCCCGCCTACTATCATGATGTCGACCAAGGTAGTGATGAATAAGAAAAGAGAAATAGATGACAGGAATCAATTGATATGTTCTCGTCTAATCAAACAAACCTGACCAAGGGGAGGTTGACTGGGACAATAGGTGACGGTTAGTTGGCACGCCATGGTTACTGACCAAGCACTATGGTGAAATTCGACCTTCACCTTCACAAGACGACTAGAAGAATATAAGTTATCATCTTGCATGCGAATCTCTAATTGTCGTTATGTTATCTAGGTTAATCGAGTCAACGAATTATGTGGAACACAATTCCAAAATTGTCCCTAAAATTGAGTGTTTTTCCCGTATTATAGTATAGTGTTTATTTTACTTTGTTCTTGAATCACAAAATCCCCCATTTTAGAGATTTTAGTTATAGATACTTGAAATGATTAATAGTGAATTTTTGTAGTCCGATCCTGTATTCCCTGTGGATTCGATCCTAACCTTTGGTTAGGTTAATTGTTGAATGCGACTGCTTTCTTATTGGATCATGAACATCATCACACAGGCTGCATAGTCTCAAGCAAGTGTGACTCTTGGGTTTAAAGGGAAGCCACCTTATGGGAAATGTGGAAGGATGCATTTAGGAGAATGTAGAGATGGAGGGAATGTATGCTACAAGTGTGGCCAATCGGGTCACTTTAAGGGTGATTTTTCGATATGGGGCAGTAAGGCCCAGACCTTTATTACAGCACCACCAGCTAGGGATAATTAGAGAGGTCTTGTACAAGGAGCAAGCAGCGGGACAATTTGTCTGCGCGATGGGAAATTGACATGACTAGGAGATTGCACCAGATGTTTATGGCGGGTATGCTTCTCTACCTTTCCTTCTAATGCTTCACTTTATTTGGGTGTAACTTGCTCATTTATGACACCATACGTGATGAGTAGATTTGAGATTCTTCCTTAATTTTTGGTTGAGCCATTTTCCGTTTCTACTCCTGTTGGTGTGTTCATTCAAGCTGAGAGAATATATAGAGATTATGTGGTGTCCATCTACCATAGGGACATTCTTGTTGACTTGATTAAGTTGGAGATGGTTGATTTGATGTGATCCTTGTTATTGATTGGCTTCATGCCTGCTATGACTCTGTTGGACTATCAAATTCTAGTTTCTGAATGAGCCTGTTATTGAGTGGAAGGGAGATTCTGTTGCGCCAAAGGGTAAATTTATTTCTTACCTTAAGGCCCGAAAACTAATCTCTAAAGAGTGTATCTATCACCTCGTGTGAGTTAAATCTGATGATGTTGAGGCCCCTACTTTTGAGTCTGTCCCTATTGTGAGAAAGTTTCCTGATGTGTTTTTCGAGGATCTTCCTGGAGTCCCTCCGGATAGGGAGATTGACTTTAGAATTGATGTTCTTCCTGACACCCAGCCTATCTCAATTCTGCCATATAAGATGACCCTCACTGAGTTGAAAGAGTTGAAGGAGCAGTTTAGAGATTTGTTGGAGAAAGGATTCATAAGGCCGAGTGTCTCTGTGGGGTGCTCTGGTCTTACTTGTGCTAAAGAGGGATGGTTCTTTATGTATGTATATTGATTACTACCAGTTGAATAAAGTAACTATCAAGAATAAGTATCCCCTTTCGAGGATTGATGATTTGGTTGACCAACTTTAGTGTGCCACTTTGTCTAAGATAGACTTCAGATCAGGTTATCATCAGTTGAAAGTGAGAGAATGT
Organism: Solanum clarkiae; assembly: GCA_011800125.2. Lineage (NCBI taxonomy): Eukaryota > Viridiplantae > Streptophyta > Magnoliopsida > Solanales > Solanaceae > Solanum > Solanum clarkiae. The sequence continues at coordinate 3,444 of JAABOM020034699.1, forward strand.
GATATCTTGAAGACGGCTTTACGAACCCGATATGGTCACTTTGAGTTCTTGGTAATGTATTTTGGGTTGACAAATGCACCGCAACCTTTACGGATTTGATGAACAGAGTATTTAGATAATATCTTGATATGTTTGTGATCGTGTTTATTAATGATATTGTGGTGTATTCCAGAGCAGAGGAGGAGGATGACAATCACCTTAGGAACGCTTTGCATACACTCCGAGACAATGAGTTATATGTGAAGTTTTCTAAGTATGATTTCTGGTTCAAATCTAGGGCAGGTCATGTAATTTCTTGATATGGGATAAAAGTGGATGTTCAAAAGATTAAGGCGGTCAAGAACTAGCCCAGACCAACCTCACCGACAGAGATACAAAGTTATCTGGGATTGGCTGGTTAGTACCAAAGATTTGTTGAGGGATTTCCTCCATATCTACACCACTGACTAAACTGACTCAGAAGAAGGTCAAGTGTCAATGGACTGACGAGTGTCAGAGGAGTTTCCAAGAGCTAAAGACGAGGTTAATCACCGCACCTGTGTTGACCTTTTCTGATGGAACAGATGGATTTGTTATCTACTATACTGATTCGAGGGTAAGATTGGGATGTACATTGATGCAGAAAGGAAAAGTTGTCATCTGAAACGACCCAAAAAATGCCCGAAAATGTGCTTCGGAAGTGCCTGAAATTGTAATTTCAGCATATCTCAAAATTGGTGTGTTATATAAAAAATTTAATTTTATATTCTTGTTCAAGGGGTCAAATTTAGGGGGAGAAGGGCCTAACCCCAATTTTAGAGAGAATGAATCACAATTTCAATTTTTAAAGTGACGAATTCCAGTAGGCAGTCTACGTTTAAGGCACGACGCGCCACAGTGTAAATTTCATCCTGTTTTTTAAGTTCGGTCCAAGACTTTTAAGTCTTGGGCCTAAGCCTTCCCAGATGAGAAAACACCTATACTTAGCATTGTTTCACCCTCATATGACCCAAGACACTTCCCAAAACTCACTCAAACCCTTAGTCTTATAATTCTCTTAAGATTAAAGTCTCAAACCCTCATTCTGATTTCAAGTTTCTCCTTCAAGCTTAAAGTCTCCATCTCCAATCCTCACAAAGATCATCTCCAAAGCTAAGGTATGTGGGTTTCTTTCATGCGTTCCTTTCACCCATGATACCCAATCCTTCTTTCACTCAAATTGCATGATTTAAAGTTAATTTAGAAATAGGTCTTTCATATTATGAAATTCACTGCACACTATGTTAAAGCTATGTAAAGTTGTAATTGTTTTGTTGTGTTTTGAGCTATAAATCTTGGATCTATTGTAAGACTTGATGAGGGTTTTTGATGTATATTGATTGATGTGTTGCAAGGTTTTGATTGATGGTTTTACAATGGATTTTCTTGCATGATTTCATCTCCATAATTTATTGTTTTATACTAGAATTACACCCTCTAAGTGTTTGATAAAATGTCTAGATGTGGTTTCTTGAGGAATTGAAGGTCCAAAGTATGTCTTATGAGTTAAATGACTTTATGATGATGAAATGAATGATTATGTGACCAATGTTTATGAGGAGCATCTATGCTATTCTAAGATGACCACCTTGGTGGAGGGTGTGATGTCCATCAACCATTATTGAGGGGTTGATACCTTGACCACCTAATTGGAGGGTGTGATGTCCATCAATCGGTAAGGTTTTGACACCTTGACCACCTAAATGGGAGGGTATGATGTCCATTAACTTGCAAGGGGTTGATACCTTAGCCACCTAAATGGAGGGTGGGATGTCAATTAATCGGTAAGGGGTTGATACCTTAGCCACCTAAATGAAGTGTAGGATGTCCATTAACTAATGTTGAGGGGTTGATACCTCAACCACCTTGACAAAAGGTGTGATTCTCATCTACCGATTAAGGGGTATATACCTTCATTACCCTCTAAGGAGATGCAAAACCTTGTATTCTAAGAACTAGTTGCTTGGTCTATGATACTAGTCTCCTTCTACTTATGTATTATGATTTATATAAGCATGATTTTACTTCAAGCATCATTCATAATTGTCATATCACTACTATGCTAACCATTGTTTATGTTTATGCATTTCGATTATATTACCTATCGCTTGCTGCATTGCATCCTACATATTTAGTACATTCAAATGTATAATGCATATTCTATGCCTACAATATGCTACCATGTAGGAACTGAACCCCCATTTGATCATCATCCTCCTCTACGTGGCTAGTGGCTTGCATTCAAGCTAGTTGGTGAGTCCTCATGTTCGAGGGAAATATCTATGTTCCCATGCTATGTATTGAAGACTATCTTCCCTTTTTTGTATACTTTAACTATGAGGGTGAGCCCGGTTGCTTGTCTTGGACCCGCTAAGTTCTATATTAGAGGTATTGTTGGACAAATATGTATTATGCTTGAGCTTTGACTCACTTAGGTTATTCAAACTATTTAAGTATGAGACTCTATCCCACAATCCCTAATTTCCCCTAATTTATGTTTCTTACGATGAATTATCTTACTTCTGCGACCAAGGATGTGCGATGAGATGCTCTGATGCTTGTTTGAGCTTCCTTCGGATTTCCCATTCGCTGGTCACGTCTAGGCCCTAGGTTTGGGTCATGACAAAGATGGTATCAGAGCACTAGGTTGATAGATCCTCATAGTCTAACACATCGCATAGACTAGATTCTTATTCATGGTTTTGTTGTGCACCATAACTATGAGTAGGAGGCTGTGAGATATTTTAGGAAAAGTTTCCCTCCTTCATGTTCTAACTCGAGCAATAGAGTTAGACTAAGTTTTCCCCCCTAATAATTGTTCTTTGTTATGCTAGATCATGTCTAACACTCGAGGAAGAAGGGCCCAGACTCCCGAGGAGCAACCTACCAATGGTGAGTTTTGGGATGCTCTCACTATGCTTGCCCAAGTTGTTGCCAACTAAGTCAACCAAGAGGCCCAAGTCCCTCATGCTACTACCTCGGTAGCTAGTGTAAAGGACTTCATGTGGATGAATCCTCCGCTATTTTATGGGTCAAAGGTAGATGAAGATCCACAAGAGTTCATTGATGAGGTCTACAAGATTTTTACTATCATGGGTGTTGGGCCGAATGAAAAGGCAGAGTTGGTGGCATACCAACTCAAGGGAGTAGTCCAAATATGGTACGATCAATCGAAGGAGGAGAAGGGAAATGGTAATGTGGTTCCATAAAAGGAGTGTAAAGTTGTCATTCTTAATCGGTTCTTCCCACTTGAGCTTAGGGAAGCTAAATTGGTGGAGTTCATGAACTTGAAACAAGGTGATATGAGTGTGAGAGAGTATGCCCTCAAGTTTAACAAACTTTCAAAATATGCTCCTCAATTGGTGTCTGATGCAAGGACTAGAATGAATAAATTTGTGATAGGTGTCTCTGGTTTGGTGAGTGAGGAATGTTAGTCTGCTATGTTGATTGGTGGCAAGGATTTGTCCCAGTTGATGACGTTTTCCGAACAATTTAAGGAAGAAAAGATGAGGAATAAGTGCGGGAAGGTGGCCAAGAGGGCCCGTTTTCAAGGAAAGTTCTGGAGTCCCAACGAAAGAAGGGTTATGGTGCCTTATGCTAAATGCCTAATATGTGGTAGATCCCATAACGACTTGTGCTTTATAGGTACCAATGCATGTTATAGATGTGGGGATATGGGTCATACGATGAATGATTATCCTCGTAAGAGCAACAAAGGTAAAGGTGCTGAAGTTAATTAAGGGGGTTCTCCAAGATGTAATCGGTTATATGCTCTTCAATGGAGGCAAGAGGTAGATGGGGTTCCCAATGTTGCTACCGGTATATTGAAGTTTCCTTAATTTAGATGTGTGTGAATTTTTGGGGCTGGTGTGCTATTATCTCTTTCTTTATTCCTTGGGGTTTCTAGTGGCTTCTTGTGTGCCCTGAGTTGTTATGCGAACCTTTGGTGTTTACCTATTGATTGGGTATATCGTTGCTAGAAAGATCATAGGTATTGTTCCATGTTCATATTACATTAGGTCTTGCCTTGTGACTTGTTGGGTTTGATGTGCTGGATTTTAAAGTTGTACTTGGAATAGAATAGTTGCATGCATGTTGTGTCTCCTTTTGTGGTAGGACCCGTACAGTTAGATTCCGACTCCCTAATAAACCAGTCTTTGAGTGGGGGGTTGTCAAGCGGTAGCAAAAGAGGTAGGTCCATTCTTGTCTTAAGGTTCAATTGATCTCTAAGGGTTGCCCCATGTTCTTATTGCAAAGAAGTCTTGTCTTGTGATCTTGGATGAACTTAGCTTGTTGTGTTGGAGGTCTTGGGATAGTTTGGGCTACTTGCATAGCGTGTTTTCAATGATTGTAGAGCCTGTAAAGTTGTAATAAGATCAACTACAGTGGGTTAGTCACTTCTCTAAGATTGATCTTTGGTTCTCGTTTTGTCCCCAAGTAAGGATGAGTGTAGGTGATATCCCTAAGTGTCTTGTCGGACTAGGAGTGAGAACTTTGAATATTGGTGGAGTTGTTTGGTTGGCTTATGTATCAATTGTGTTTATGGGTCTCATGAATAGGGTCTTAAAACCCTACTTTGGCATATTTGTGGTGACCTCTTGTAATGAAGTATTGATTTATTTGGAGCTTGTGAATCATTTGGAGGTAGAGTTGCAAGTCTTAGGAATGAGAGGTTATTTGTTAAATATGATGAGTGTGAATGGTGGGTAACAAGGAGGTGGTTAGAGATCCTTAAGGATTATGGTATAAATGTGCATTAGCTTCTCCGGTAGGGCTAGTGTTGTCGTTAGTGCTCTAAGTAGTCTAGTGTGTATGGATAATGGTGGCAATGAGGAGACTAGTGGGGTCCATCAGTTGGTTAGGTTGGAAGTTAGGTTGAGGAAAGTTGAGCATGGTGGTGTAGCATTCTTGATGGTTCTAAATCTTCTTAGGTTAAGACGTATAGCTTAGGCAAGGCCTTGATTCTGCCTTATTAGGGTTGGAAGTTTTGTGTGAGAAGATGATAAAGTGGAGGTTGTCTCCCAAGGGGGAGATGGTGGTTTTGGTACCAAGTGAGTTAGGTGTATTTAAGGTTGACAATTGAGTTGAGGATTTTGAGTCCTTATAAAGTGTAAAGGGAGCTCGGTAAGGTTGCATAAGTTTGGGAATTGCCTATGGTAGGGGTATGGTTTATCTGGTTTGTCATTCTAGGTTGAGGGGATGTGTTGGTGACTCTAATGCTATAGAACTCTTTGAAGTCGTGGGTGAGGTGGAGGATAAGTTGTCTTAGAAGGAGGTCCCGGTGGAGATGTTGGATGGACGAGTGGAGAAGTTGATTGATGAGGATGCAATATTCGTCAAGGCCCTTTGAAAGAGTCGTCTATTCATATGTGTTTCTCGAAGAGACGCTGCGGGCATGGAGAAGCAATATCTGTATTTCTTTAATTCATTCTATTCAAGCTTATGATGACATGTCAAGTCCCTTTTCTATGATTCCAAGTCTTATGTTTCAGCCCTTATGTCATGCATATGCATTGATGTTTAAGTTGGCAAACTTATGATGATTTTACTCTTATGTCAACATTTTGAAAAGGGTGTTTAAAATGTAATGTTACATTCTTCTTGGGGCGGATCTCCTTATGATTACTCTTTGCTTGTGCATTTCTTTGACATTCGGGGACAAATGTTGCCAAGGGGGAGATATTGAAACCACCCTAAAAAGTGCTCGAAAATGTGCCTCAGAAGTCTCCGGAATTATAATTCCTATATATCTCAAAATACGTGTGTTATTTCAAAAATCCGGCTTCACAATCTTGTTCAGGGTGTCAAATTTAGGGGGAAAAGGGTCTAACCCCGATTTTAGAGTGAATGAATCACAATTTCAATTTTTAAAGTAACAAACTCCAGTGGGTAGTACGTGTTTATGGCGCGACGCGCCACAGTGTTAATTTCATCCTGTTTTTCAAGTTCGGTCCAAGACTTTTAAGTCTTGGGCCTAAGCCTTCCCACACGAGAAAACACTTATACTTGGCATTATTTCACCCTCATATCACCCAAGACACTTCCCAAAACTCACTCAAACCATTGGTCTTATAATTATCTCAAGATTTAAGTCTCAAACCCTCATCCGAATTTCAAGGTTCTCCTTCAAGCTTCAAGTCTCCATCTCCAATGATCACCAAGCTCATCTCCAAAGCCAAGGTACGTGGGTTTCTGTAATTCGTTCCTTTCACCCATGATACCCAAGCCTTTTTTCACTCAAATTGCATGATTTAAAGTTGATTTACAAATGGGTCTTGCATATTATGAAATTCACCGCGCACTATGTTAAAGGTATGTAAAGTTATGATTGTTTTTCTATGTTTTGAGCTATAAATCTTAGATCTATTGTAAGACTTGATGAGGGATTTTGATGTATATTGCTTGAGGGTGTTGCAAGGTGTTTATTGATGGTTTTACAATGGATTTTCTTGCATGATTTCATCTCTATATTTCATGGTTTTACACTAGGATTACACACTATCTAAGTGTTTGATAAAATGTTCGAATGCGGTTTCTTGAGAAATTGAAGGTCCAAAGTATGTCTTATGAGTTGAATGACTTTATGAAGATGAAATGAATGTTTACATAAGCTATGTTTATGAGGAGCATCTATTCTATTCTAAGATGACCTCCTTGGTGGAGGGTGTGATGTCTATTAACCATTGTTGAGGGGTCGATACCTTGACCACATAATTGGAGGGTGTGATATCCATTAACCCGTAAGGGGTTGACACCTTGACCACATAAATGGGAGGGTGTGATGTCCATTAACCGGTAACAGGTTGATAGCTTATCCACCTAAATAGAGCGTGGGATGTCCATTAACCAGCAAGGGTTTGATACCTTAGCTACCTAAATGGAGGGTGGGATGTCCATTAACCATTGTTGAGGGGTTAATACCTCGGCGACCTTGATGAAGGATGTGATGTTCATCTACCGATTAAGGGGTATATACCTTGATCATCCTCCAATGGGGTGTCGACCTTGGATTCTAAGCAGTAGTTACTTGGTCTACGATGATTGTCTCCTTCTACTTATGTATTATGATTTATATAAGTATGATTTTACTTCAAGCATCATTCACACATATCATATCATTACTATGCTAACCATTTTTTATGCTTATGCTTTTCTATTATGTTCCCTATCTCTTGTTGCATTTGCATCCTACGTACTTAGTACATTCACATACGAGCGCATACTCTATGCCTACATGATGTTACCATGTAGGAACCAAAAAAACCAATTTGATCATCATCCTACGCCACGTGGCTAGTGGCTTCCATTCAAGCTAGTTGGTGAGTCCTCATGTCCTAGGGCAATATCTATGTTCTCATGCTATGTATTGAAGACTATCTTTCCTTTGTGGTATGCTTTAACTATGAAGGTGAGCCTGGTTGCTTGTCTTGGCCCCTGCTAAGTTCTATGTTAGAGGTTTTGCTTGAAAAATATGTATTATACTTGATCTTTGACTCACTGATGTTATTCAAGCTATTTAAATATGAGACTCTCTCCAGTAGTCCCTAATTTCCCCTTGTTTATGTTTCTTATGATGAACTATCTTGCTTCTGCAATCAAGGATGTGTGATGGTATGATATGAGGCTTGTTTTGGCTTCCTTCAGGTTCCCCATTCACCAATCACATCTACGCCCTAGGCTTGGGTTGTGACTTTGCCTATGCTTCTAGACAACTTAAGGTTCATGAGAAAAACTATCCCACCCATGACTTCGGGTTGGCAACAGTGGTGTTTTCTCTCAATCTATGGTGCCACTATTTATATGGAGCTCATATGTATTCACTGACCACAAGAGCCTGCAATACGTCTTCACCCAGAAAGATCTCAACTTGAAGTAAAGGAGATGGCTTAAACTGCTCAAAGACTATAACATGAGCATTCTTTACCACCTAGGTAAAGCTAATGTAGTTGCTGATTCTCTTAGCATGTTGTTCATAGAAGAGTAAAGGAGAGAGTTTGCTAGAGAGGTTCACAGATTGGCCCGATTAGAAGTTCAACTAGATGAGCCAGGTGAAGAAGGAGTTCATGTGCAAAATAGATTGATATTATCTCTAGTGGTTGAAGGAGGATTATGCCTGGTTGTATATAATGGAGATGGTTAGATTTCTTGGAGTTCCCTTATCTATTATCTTAGGCAGAGGAGCCCAATTCACCGCTTTATTTTGGATATCATTTCGGAAGGGTTTGGGTACGAAGGTGCTTCTAGGCACTTCCATCCTTAGATGGATGGCCAGGCAGAGCTCTATTCAGACCATCGAGGATATGTTGAAAGCTTGCACCATTGACTTTAAGGGTAATTAGGATGACCACTTGTACTTGATTGAGTTTGCCTACAATAACAGCTTCCGTTCGAGTATTCAGATGGCCCCATATAAGGCACTTTATTAGAGGAGGTGTAGGTCGCCAATTGAATGGTTTGAAGTAGGTGAAGCAGAGTTGATTGGTCTAGACTTAGTTCTCCAAGCTATGAAAAATGTGAAGATTATTTGATAGAGGTTGAGGACTGCACAGAGTAGACAGAAGTCCTATACAGATGTTAGAAGGAAAGACTTAGAGTTTGAGGTCAATGATTGGGTGTATTTGAAAGTATCGGCCATGAAGGGTATGATGAGATTCAGAAAGAAAGGGAAGTTGAGCTCGAGGTATATTGGCTCTTATCAAATCAAAAAGAGAGTGGGGAAAGGTGGCATATGAGTTAGAGTTACCATCATATTTAGAGGCCATTCACCCAGTTTTTCACATTTCCATGCTCAAGAAGTGTTTGAGAATTCCACAATTGGTGGTGCCTGTTGAGAGTATTAGAGTGAGGGAAAGCTTGAGCTATGAGGAGGTTCTTGTTCAAATCCTTTATCATTAGGTTCAAAAATTGAGAACTAAAGAGGTTGCATATGTTAAAGTATTGTGGAGCAAGCAATTCGTAGAAGAAGCTACTTGAGAGGCAGAGAAGGACAAGAAAGCCAAACATCCTCATTTGCTCCAGCCGGAAGATGATGAGAGAGTTTATGGTAATGAATTCCTCTAAATTCTTGAATTTCCATTTCTCGAGTCTCTTTTTATTCTTCGCATAATAGATAATAGGGTTCTAGAAGTCCGAGTGAGGATTAATGTGATTTGATAACTATTTGAATGCATTACTTGCTGAATTTCTTGATTTGTTGATTTCATGAGTAAGATAAGAGTTGGCTGACTATTAGAGCCCATAGTGAGATTCATGCCTTAATCTAAATCCCTATCTTTCTCTTCATTCGAGGATGAATGATCCCAAGGGAGAGTTAATTTAATGCCCCCTAATTCTTTCTATATGATTGGGAGTGAAAGTGTAGATGATGTTGAAGTGATGATGAGAAAAATCTGAGCAAAAAGCTGAAGGATCATGCCTATGAGGGTCACTAAGAGTCGTAGAAGTGGATTACAACTCGTAAGAAAGGGTCTTGTACTCAGTTCAAATGTTTCAAGTATCGAGGTCCTCCAGCTACATGAAGTCAGTTATGACTCATAGTGAGGACTACGACTCGTAACAGAGGGGTTTCATAAAGGCTTCCAGTGATTCAGGATTTTGGAGACTTCCATTCTATAGGGAGCCATTACGAAATATAATGGGGACTACTAGTTGTAGATGGGGTCTGTAGGCCCTGTCTGCAGATTTTAAGAGGGCAATTTTTGTCCATTCCAGTTTCTTTTAATTAAAACCCCTCACGAATTCGGCTTGTATAAAACCTTAGAATGTAACCCTAAAGGTATTTTTCACTTTTTTCCACACTTGGGTTTTTTTGACAACAAAGAGGAGAGAAGAAAAGAGCTAGGCTTTTCAATCCAAGAATAGTAGTTGGGCGAGGATCAATTATTCTTCATTTTTCAGGTATGTAAGGCTTACCAAAGTGTGGATTCCTTTCTTCACACATCATTTCTATTATCTTGAGTCAAGATTTGAGAAGATTTTGAGATTTTTGAGAAATTTCTCCTTTTTGATGTTGTATTCTTGTATCCACCATGAGGTCCTATGATATTTCATAGAAATTTCTATATTACATGTGTATTGACATGAGATTTGCACATGTATTTTGTACTTGGCTACATGAGTCTTACAATTGCATGATTTATGGAATTCTCTGTATAATAATGAGATTGCGGTTGAGATTGAGATTGTGTACATGAGTTGAGAAATTTGAGCATGATTGAACATGAGATGTATGTTGAATTTATGTCACTTACATTACCATGCATGATATCTTACTTATGTTATATGATGAGTAAATTGATGAGTATAAATGACCGTATTGAGTTGATTCAAGTTTGATTTCTTGCATTTATTGTTGAGTCGAGATTGATGATTTGAGATTGATGAGTTAAGACTGATGAGTTGAGATTGATGAGTTAAGAATGAAAAGTTGAGATTGATGAGATGATTTATGAGTTGAGCATATTTTATTCTTGGAAGAGTATTGAGCACAGAGCGGAGAGTGAGTAAACTTCTACTTTAACCCACAGAACTATGTTTTCAGCATAGGATAGTCATTACAGCTAGCCTAGCGACTCTTGTCCTGCAAGTGCACACATATTCTAGATCCAAGAGAGAGTTGATCACCCTTTTCTGTGGCAAGTCTAGGGCAGGCATGGCAATGATGATGATTCATTGTGTATCACCTAATTAAAGGTGGTGGCATAAGGATTTCGGTTAAGAGAAGTCCCTAAGTAACATTGATTGAACATGAGATTTCCGAATGAGTCTATTCTATTGAGATATCTTTAAAAGCATGATTTCTTCTAAACTTGCATAAACAAATTTGAGCATGAATACTGAGTCGAGGTGAGTGAGTCGAGCATTACTATTCTTGGGCTATTTTACATACTAGTATATTCTATGTACTGACGTCCATTTTGGTGCTTCATCATTTTATGATACAGATAGAGAATCTCAGCATGCGCACCATTGAGGCTCGAATTTGGTACATTCTCAGAATTGGTGAGCTCTCCTTATTCTCCGAAGGAGCGTTTGTTTATGAGCTTGACTTAGTCTATCTTTTCTTTCTCTGATTGGGGTGTTCATAGTCTGTCATGGCACCATTTGGACTGTTCTATAGAAGCTTCATAGATTACGAGTATAGAGTATAGAGTTGATTTATCTAAACTTATTTCTATTTTGAAAATTATGATATATTCGATATATAAATTCTTATCTTCATTTGAAGTTCCTTCTTATTGAGTATTGTTCTTCCGTTGTTGAGTGCGATTTGACTATGAGGCCAAGTGGTTTGCTTGGGGCTGGCAATAGCCTCTGAGTGTCGGTCATGCCAAGGGTACCCTCTCAGGGTGTGACAGGTCAAGTATATGAATGAGCTACTCATGACATGTTATCATATCTTTTACAAGTTATTCATGTTATGATTATTGTATATATTCTATGGGATTAGAGTTAGCACCGATTGAGGCTTAAGGTGGGGGCTCGACTCAAGGGGTCCTTATAAGGTCTTAATATCTAAACTATGTGCCATCATAGGATTACATATTTCCCTTAAAGGGCTTACTAGTGGATCCATCTAGGTCAAGTTACCCACAAAGTGGGGTCAAGTATGGTTTACCTTGGCAATTATACCACACCTTCTCCTGTGAGGTGTCATGCATCGAGATTTCAAGAAGTAGCTCGCTTGATGTTATACGTCGGTGAAGGTCTCCTCCCACATATGTAAGTTATATTGTGCAAGTTGAATGTTTGCATGTAAATTTTATTACAAGCATTGTTCATACATGTCATATCGAGATTATATCCATTGTTTATTATTATACATTTAGATTATTATGATTTAAGTCCTTGTTGCATTATACCCCGCATACTTAGTACATTGCAAGTACAAACTCATACTCTATGCCTACATGATATCACCATATAGGGATCAGAGCTCCTATTGATCATCCTCATCCACGTTGCTAGTTCAGTCCATTTGAAGAAAGCTTTTGGTGTCCTCAACTCCGAGGATATTATCTATTTTCCTTTCATACTATATTGAGACTTGCACTACTTTTTGGACACTTATCTTCTGAGGGTGAGCCCGAGAAGTATCTTGGACCGTGCTCCATTCCACATAGAGATGTTACTGGACAATATGGTATTCTATGTATTTTAGTTTGACTCTTATTACGTTAAGTTGGTATGAAAGACTTCCCTTAGTCCTGCTTCCCTTCTTTTTATTATTAATGTCACTGGTTCGGATTTATTTTTCTTTTGCGATAAAGGATTTGTAAATGATATGCTAAGAGGTTTGTTTGGGATCCTTCGAGTTCCCCATTCACTGTGTTACACCTAGCCCTAAGATTGGGTCATAACAAAATGCATATACATTGTAAATATGTAAATATAATGAAATCAATATGTATATTGATTTTACACACATATTGCATTGTAGTTAGTAGGATTTACATAAATTACATAGTGTAAAGAGTTCATTACCTTTTTTTTAACTTTTTTCAGTTTATAAGAATCTCTGAAAAACATAGTAATTCAGATACATTAATTTAGTAATACGGATATATTAATTCAATTTCGAATACAAAAATTAGGATTTTTAAGTATTAGGAGGTAACATATAAATCATGATACATTAAATATAGAGATAATTCAAAAATCAAAATTAATCTATCCATATTATTGAATTAATGTATCTGAATGGAAAGACAGGATTTTTGAAATTTTCGGGGAATAAATGGAAATAATGAAAAATATGATAAATAAAAGAGTGTAATCAAGTAATTATTCCTTTTAAGTTATACTTATAAATTATAATTCGATACCAATTGCATATATGAGCACAAAATTATGCACATTCTTATAAAATTAAAATATAATATGGATACACTCAATAAAGTTTCTAAGTAAAGAATTTATTCTATTCGAAAGACCAAAAACATTAAAATATTTGTTTGTCACAATTGAAAGAACCTCAAATTCTAATTACTTCTCAGGAAGATAGTTTGAACATATCTTTCTGTTGTGGCCTTCCTGACGATATGTACTACACGTAACTTTACACCTTCTAAATCTAATATTGGTAAATGCCTTCCAGCGTATAGTAGGTGGTCTCCCTACTTTTTTTAAGAAAATTAGAGGGCAACAACTTCAGTTCCGATAAATAACTAGATATATCTTATGTACTTATACACGGAAGAGGTTCAATAGGAATTGCATATGTGTCTCATAAGTTCTTATTGCTATAATATGGAGAGTGTCACACCCCAAGTCCCGTCAGGGCGGACCGGCACCTGTTGCTGATAAGGCTCGGGAGAACCAATCTATAACTATGATCTTTCTATACCTACTATAAAGGATTCCCACCTTTAGCATATATTAAAATAGATAGACAGTGATAACGGGTCAAAAGAAAATGCATATGACTAGGCTGTTGGGGCCACACTGTCTAAAGTACGGGACATAATTATACTTTAATTTACATAGTCTACAAAGCCTCTAAATGATAGAATGTATCAAATAAGGGTCGGGACAGACCCCACCTCAACAGACTGCAAAATGTAAGCATAAACTCTATACATATACAAAGCTCCGAAGC
>JAABOM020034710.1:0-17057 GCA_011800125.2 Solanum clarkiae
GAGCCATTTTACTTTATTCCATCATACCCCAAAGCCAAAAAATAGTGAATCTTTGGCTCCATCCGAGATTGATGGAACTAAATGCAACCTCACAATCTCACGAATATATAGTCGGGCATACTCCTCAGTCGTATAAGTTGTCTTGACTGTCAAGAAGTGGGCCGATTTCGTCATCCTCTCGACAATCACCCATATCGAATCGTGTTGTTTTTGGGATCTTGGTAAGCAGTGAAGAAATCCATGTTGATCGTCTCCCACTTCCACTCAGGAATTTCAAATTTTTGGGCCAGTCCACACGGTCTCTGATGTTCAACCTTAACCTGTTGACAGTTGGGGCACTTAGATACAAACTCAGCAATGTTCTTCTTCATCCCATTCCACCAACAGACTTCCCTCATGTCGTGGTACATCTTAGTAGAACCGGGGTGAATGGAATATTCAGAGCTATGAGTTTCGAGCATGATTCTGTCTCGAACACCATCAACATAGGGCACACACAATCTACCCCGATATCTCAACACCTCATCTCTCTCTTTGGAGAAAACCATCACCTTCTGCTTGTGAACCACTTTTTTCAATTGGAATAAGACAGGGTCTTAGTCTTGCTTCTCCTTCACTTTCGAGACTAAGGATGAAGCAGAACCATTCTGAACATTTACCCCGCCTTCATTGTTCTCCTCAAGTTGCACTCCTAATCGCGCCAATCTATGAACTTCCTTAGCTAGTTCTCTCTTTACTTCCTCCACATGGGCAGTGGTACCCATAGACATCCTGCTAAGACCATCAACAACAATGTTAGCCTTACCTAGGTTGTAGAGAATGCTCATATCATAATTCTTGAGCAACTGTAGCCATTTTTTCTGAGGTAGGTTGAGCTCTTTATGGCTGAACACGTACTGCAAGCTCTTGTGGTTAGTAAATACGTCCATATGCACTCTATACAAATAGTGACACCAAATCTTAAGTGCGAATACCACTGCTGCCAACTCGAGATCATGAGTCGGATAATTCTTCTCATGGATCTTAAGTTGTCTATAAGCATAAGCATCACCTTCCCCTTTTGCATAAGTACACACCCCAACCCTACTCTTGATGCATCATAGTATATCACGAAGTATCCTGTCCTGTCGGGCAAGGTCAAAACTGGTGCTATAGTCAATCTAGTCTTCAACTCTTGAAAACTCTTTTCACATGCCTCAAACCACTGAAACTTAGCCTTCTTCTGAGTTAGCTTAGTCAATGGGGCTGATAGAGAAGAGAAGCCTTCAATAAATCTGCGATAGTAGCCTGCTAAACCCAAGAAGCTTCTTATTTCTGTTGGGGATGTTGGTTTTAGCCAGTTCTTAACTGCTTCAATTTTCTGCGTATCTACCCGAATACCATCTCCTGAAACAAAATGGCCCAAGAAAGCCACGGACTTGAGCCAAAACTCACACTTTGACAATTCCGCATACAACTCATGGTCTTTGAGCATTTACAAAACCACTCTAAGGTGATTAGCATGCACATCTTCATCCTTCTAGTATAATGTCATCAATAAACACAATCACGAACATATCAAGATATGGTCTGAACAACCTATTCATCAAGTCCATGAAAGTTGCAGGTGCATTTTGTCAACCCAAAGGACATGACCAAGAACTCAAAGTGACCATACCGTGTCCTAAAGACTGTCTTTGGGATATCACTTTCCCTCATGATAACTCGATCTGAGGTCTATCTTGGAGAAACAAGTAGCATCCCGAAGCTGGTCAAATAGATCATCTATCCTAGGGAGAGGATATTTATTCTTTATGGTAATCTTGTTTAGTTGCCAGTAGTCTATACATATTCTGAGAGACCCATTTTTTTTACACACGAATAGGACAGGAGCACCCCAAGGTGAGACATTAGGCCTTATGAAACCTTTCTCTAGCAAGTCTTTCAACGGTTCTTTCAATTCTTTCAACTCTGCTGGGGCTATTCTATAAGGTCAAATTGAACGAATTTGTCCTCGGGAAGAACATCAATCCCAAAGTCAATCTCCCTATCAGGAGGGACTCTGTGCAGATCATCAGGAAACACCTCAGGAAACTCATTCACAATCAGGACTGACTCGAGAGTAGCAAATTCAATATCACCAGACTTACTCTAATGAGGTGATAAATACAACCTCTGGAAATAAACTTTTTGGCTCTATGATACGAAATAAATTTGCCTTAGGTGCATCAAAACTCCCTTTCCACTCTAAGACAGGCTCATTAGGAAATTGAAACTTAACAATCCGGGTTCTACAGTCGACAGAAGCATAACAGGCGTGAAGCCAATCCATGCCCATTAATATATCAAAATCAACCATCTCCAACTCTACCAAGTCAACTAAGGTGTCTCTATGATAAATAGACACTACACAATCCCTGTAAACTCTCTCAGCTAAGATAGACTCACCAGTAGCAGTAGAAATAGCAAAAGGTTCAAGCAAATACTCTGGACGAATCCCAAACTTATAGCCACATAAGGGGTCACAAAAGACAAGGTGGCAACTGAATCAAGTAATGCATAATAGTCAAAGGTAAAGACTCGAAGAATACCCGTGACAACATCTAGCGTAGCCTCCTGATCCTATCGATTACCCATAGCATAAAGGCGGTTCGTCCCGCCTCCTGTACCAGTAGTAATACCCCTCTGCTTGTTGCGCGCTGGGGGTGCTACGGAAGACTGAGCTCTGCTGCTCCCTTTATCTCGCCTCCTCTTTGGACACTCAAAACTGAAGTGACCAGTCTATCCACATGAATAGCAAACATCTCTCCCCACATGACACTCACCTAAATGAAGCTTACCACACTTGAGGCAAGGTGGCTTTCCCGTTGTACCTTGGGTCACACTGGCTTGAGATTGAGCACCCAGAGCCCTGAAATTATAATAACCATGTAATTTATGATCATACCTATTTCGCTGCACAGGAGTACTTTCTACAAACAGAGCAAGATGGGATGATCTCCTCTGAGAGTAGGACTTGTCACCCTTATTCTGTCTCTATGGGCTAGGCTCATGTCCCGCTGACTTCACCTTTCTTTTCATCTGCTCTTCTCTATCTTTCTTCTTGTCCTCATTTGTCTGTTGGGCATATACCATAATTCTAGTGATGTCCATGCCTGAAATCAACAAAGCTGCCTTACATTCTTTCTGCACATGTCTGCCCAAGCTAGACACAAACTTCCTCATCCTCGCCTTCATGTCTTGCATCATCTTGGAGAATACCTTGACAACTTAATAAACTTAAGGCTATACTACTTCAAAGTCATCCCTCCCTATTTCAGATTCACGAACTCATCCACCTTCGCCTCCCTCAACTCTTGAGGAAAGAAGTGGTCAATGAAGGCAGTCTCAAACTCCTCCCATGCTGTAGGCTCCGCATTCTCACCTTTACTCTTCTCCTACCGATTGTACCATACATTAGCAATATTCTTCAGCTGGTAGGAGGCAAGCTCAACTCCATCAGCATGCATTGCCTTCAGATCCTTATACATCTCATCAATGAAGTTGTGTGGGTCCTCTTCTACTTTCGATCCCGAATATATTGGCGGGTTCACCCTCAAGAAGTCTTTAAGTCTGGTGGCAGCTGAGGGCTCATATGAGTTAGAATTAGGAGCTTGAGGACCTTGCTTATTACTCTGGGAGGCCACCAACTAGGTTAGCATAGTGATGGCTCCCCTAAACTCTGTCTTGGTTGTGGGAGTTGGCTAGGGCTGAGCAGCGGGCGCTCATGGGACCTCAGCAGTCCTAGCGGGGTGTCCTCTCTCCTAGCCTCGACCTGAACTAGGGCCTTAGGTTGGGCGTTCTCAGAAGCTGGGGTGGCGACATCTCTCTGAGCGGCTGTCTCTTTGGTGGCATTTTCTGTAAACGTATAACACATGAGTTAAACGAGATTTCCATAAAGTTAAACTCTATCGCACAAATTCCAGATCATAGAAAAAGGGTAACACTTCCTAATGTCCTATAGCCTCCTGCTTATGAAGTGTGGTGCACAACACACCCATAAACAAGACTCTACTAGATACGACTTAATAGACTCCCTAGGACACTCGAACTCTGTGCTCTGACACCAAGTTTGTCACGCCCCGGGAGGGTACCCTAGGAGTGACACTCGGAGACTATTGCTAGCCCCCAAGCGAATCACATAGTCTTATTGCATTTGTTCAATCAATTCAATAGCGGAAGGAAATGAAGAAACAACTAACTATTAGCGGGCTATAAACTATCAACTCAGTCTGTCACAAGGAATACGAAAGAAAAGGGCAATCTCAGTATAATGAAGAAAAAAAGGGGGAAAAGAATCCCAAACATCAACTATCTTACGTCTATGTCTATGAAGCCTTTATAATTATTGTCTAAGTAGGTACTATGACAGGCCATGGCTACCACAATCAAAGAAAATAATGACATAAAACTGAAGAAATAACCATCCTTCGAACGCAGGGGAGGACTCACCATGATATGAAATCAGGAATGCTCTGAACCTCAACGATTAGGCTGCTGAAGTTCTCTTCTACAGAATCTGCATCATAAAATGATGCAGCGCCAAATGGGCGTTAGTATGTGGAATGTACTGTATGTAAAACGGGCTAAAGTAAATGATAAACAATGACAATCAGGTCATTAATCACTCGTCCTCAACTCAGAAGGAATAGGACTCTATCACTTCACTATCCATCAAGGCATCACTCTATCACCTCAACCTCAATGTACTATCAATATGAACCTATCTGGGAGTTTCTATAACCGACAACCACCATCTATGAGCCTGTGATAATACAACAAAAAGGTGTCGTTACCACATCTGTTCGGTACCTTGCCAGGGTAAAGAACGAGTCTGTCAGGAATCCCAAAAAGAAGTCCATCAAGCCCTCTGTGGGGCAAAGGAAACATCCATTTTCATGGTCCAATCCTCTCGTAGGCTAACCACGTAGTTAATGAGTACGATTGGAACTCAGTCTTACCCATTTCTGTGCTTATACTCCTCCCAGAACTCGACATGCTCATAAGTCTATCAATATATTAAGGATTTTCTATCACTCAGCCTCTACGGGCATGAACACTCAACTCATCTCATCATCTATCAACTCAAAGAGTAAGATTATTCCTTGAAAACTAAGGTTCAATCTCATTAGACTTTAAGAACACCAACTCAATCAGTTTTTGTCACCAATACCCCCATTTTAGGACTCAGACTCCAACAATCTACACATGCAAACAATCAAGGCTCTAGACCTTACCCTTAAGTTCATTATTGAAGTATTAAACAAGGGGAAACATGCAATTTAGGTATACAATCACACAATAATACATATAAACAGTAAATACAAGTATGATGATTACTAATTTGAGATAATATATAGGAATTAATTCTTCAGGAATCACTACTCAAGACACATCAACTATCAATTGTCAACCTACTACATGTATTAGGGTACATGGAAGAACAATTCCATGTTCTGGGTAGCCTTTACATACCTGAATTGAAGAGTTATCAAGTTTCCTTGAAGAAGTTGCCCTCGAATTTAGAGCCCTCCACTCTCTGTTCTTCTTCTCTCAAGAATCCTCACGTAGAAAACTTAGAAAAATAATGGGTTTTGAACCCTCAATCGCTAATAAACGACCTCTAAGACACATTTTTGGATTTAAAAGTGGGTTAGAATTGACCAAATTACCCTTCCGAAAATTTAAAAGAAAAGTTCAGAATATGTATACTGGTCCGCACCCCGGGGTGCGGACCAGTATATTTTTGTGATTTTCCATAAAATTTAATTCCCATCAAAAATTTAATAAAAAGTTCAAGTGTGTCTTCGCGTCGCACCAGGGGCGCGGATCGACACTGTTTTGGAAAGAATTAGTCAAAATTATTTTTCACTCCGGTTGCTCTTAAATTGGGTCGAGACCATTTTCCCATTTGATTTTTTGCATTGATCACAAATCTAGTGATGGATTTTTATCGGAGCTTTGGAAGATGCGTTATGCGTACGATTACATTTTAGGGACATTTCATTAATTTCACGGGGTGTTACAAAATGGTTCTGCATCGTCATTTAGCCTTGGTCTTAACCAATTACCCTCTAGAAATGAACATATTTCTCAATCCAAAGTTGTTCCACCAATCACAGTTGTTCTCTTCATCTTTCTTATTGATTTGAGGTTTACTATGGATTCTAATCCATATTTTATATCTCGCACAGACAGGTGATCATGCTCAGTCAGAAAATCTTGTTCGATTTGATGACTTTTTGTGTTTGAACAAGATTTTCCAACTGAGGACAATCACCTTCTTGTGCGAGTTCTGTACTAAAGGATGGATCAAAATCCATAGTAATACCTCAAATCAACAAGGAAGATGCAAAGAACAACTGTGATTGGTGGAACAACTTCGGATTGAGGAATGTTTCATTACTAGAGGTAACTGTACTGGGTAAGACTAAGGCTAAATGATAATAAAGAATCTATCTGTATCAGTGATAGGACATGGAAGAATGCTTTGACGAAGAAGAAAACAAGGAAGAAATTGGATTTGGCGGAGAAAGTGGAAACGTTTTAGTACTTTTCCTTTTAGTTTGATTTTAAAATAATGATAAAACTTTGAATTTGAAATTAATTGAGAAAAAATTTTATTAGACAATTGAAAAATAGTTGGATTAGGATGATATTGATAAGATATTTAAAATTAGGAGCGAATTGAGGATAAATTAAAGAGGAGTGTGAAAGTATAGACTATATATCTAAAAGATGAAGAGGGAGAGAGAGAGAGAGAGAGAGAGAGAGAGAGAGAGAGAGAGAGAGAGAGAGAGAGAGAGAGAGTAAAAATAGGGGATGTCTATAATTTTTTCAAACAATAGTGATTATTAGAAATTATGGTAAAATAGGTTGTGTAGTTGTGTAATTTTTCCAAAACTCTATTACCAGGGAAAGAGAGTTAATCAAAAGTAAGAACAAAAAATTGAGTGTATAGCTTTTCCAACTTTGTTTTTCACAACCTAGTCAAAGGATATATTAATATGCAACAAAATTAGACCTTGTGTTTTTCAATGAAAAGTTCAAAAAATGATCTAGAGAGCTAACAAAGTATGTAAAAAGAAAATTATAATTATCAATCTTTAGTTCCACCAAATAAAGAACATCTTGAGAAAATCAGAGTAAGGTATACTTATATATGGAAAATAATCAATAAAGGGAAAAAAACCCTCTTCTAATAAATTAGAATAAATCTAATATTCAAAATTTTAATCTATATACTTGCTCATAATTTCATAATTAATACTAGAAAGACTTTTTCAAATGAATAAGACAAAATAAGCAATAAGAATCAACTAGACGACAATTAAGTATTAGTTTAACTTTTTAAGAAAAATTCTGATTTGTTGAATGATCTCGATTTCACTTGTTTTTTTCTTCTTTCAGATTAAACTCATAAATGGTTAAACACCACTATCTCCTTTACTAACCAAATAGTAAATCATGCCCATACACAAAAAGATCAACAAAAGATCCAGGCCTTTGGTTCTTCAAATAGATGATGACAACAACATATAGTGTAATCGACAAATCGAGGATTGTACGTCCTTATCTCTACCTTAATGAGGCAAAATGGTTGTTTATAATGAACCGTCAAATAAAGAAAATGTTATCCACACAATATTACAAGACGATGCAATACATAGTAAGTTATCATTCAAATTAAAATCACAAAAATTAAATTTTGACTGAAAATAATTTTGGGAACAAAAAGTGCACCTTTTTAAAGAACCAAAACACCAAACTCAATTCAACAAGAAATCATTTAATTCCCAAATAAAAAGTAAGAAAACATACATTATTGAAGAATAAAACATCAAAACAAGTAAAAAGAGAAATATATATTTTTTGTTACCATAACAACGTCGATCAACATATGGTTAGATAAACAAAAAAGAAAAATATATATTTTCCATAAAGAACCCTAATAAAAAATTTTTTTAAAGAGAGAGAGAGAATGAGAGAAACAAGAGTAAGATAAACTTATATATGGACACACAAACAATAAAGGAAAAAATAATTAATTCCTCTTCCAACAAATTAGAATAAATATAGTATTAAAAATTTTAATCAAAATACTTGCTTATTATAATTTCACAATAAATACTACAAAGACTTTTTGAAACAAATAAGACAAAATAAGCAACAAAAATCAACTAGACGACAATTGAGTATTAGTTTAACTTTTTAGAAAATTTCTGATTTGAATGATCCCAATTTCATATGTACTCTTCTTTCACATTGAACTCATAAATGGTTAAACAACACCATCTCGTTAACCATGGAGAAGGATGCAAAAACTATATTACCATGGAAGGAGAGCTAATTAAAAGTAGAACAAAATATTGAATGTATAGCTTTTCCATCTTTGTTTTTCACAATCTAGTCATAGGATATATTAATATGTCAACAAAATTTAAACCTTGCGTTCTTCAATGAAAAGTTCAAAAAAAATGACCTAGAGAGCTGACAAATTATGTAAAAAGTTATAATTATTAATCTTTAGTTATATCAAATAAAGAAAACCTTAAGAGAAATCAGAGTAACATATATTTATACTTGAAGTAAAGATCCAAAAGTCTGACCATCTATAAGCAACTCATTATCGAACCACCAGAGTACAAACTAACATACACATTCTAGATAGGTAGGGAATATATACCGAAGATAATCTAATTTACGATGTCCCAAACCCCTTAGATATAAAGCTAAACCATAGATCCACCACCAATCTGATGCTGCACAGCATTAATTTCATCCCAATCCTCCATCTCGAGCTGTCAAAACGAATATGTAAAGAGACACTATATTACTGAATATGAAGTGTAGGAAAATGCGGACATTTACATATGTCTAGTCAGAGAAACAAGAAGAGGAGTATTATTGGTTGGTGAAGAAAAGGGAATAAAGAGAAACCTCACCAGGAGTCTGCTCAGCCCCGAGACGACGACCATCAAACAAGAAGGTAATACCATCGAAGTCCACAGATTGCCTATAACAGTAAGCATTCATGAGCAGACTCAGATGTGTGCTTCTCATGATCTTGGAAAACACCTCACCACCATCCTACAAAAATTTTTCGACTTCAGATATTCCACATACTAAAATATGAATTATCGACTATCATCATTGAGAAATCTTTCAACGTAAATACTGAGGATATGTGTCACCAACTTGGGCAATACGAAATAGACAAACCAAGCAAGATAATGAACGAACAAGTTAAAAATCACACAAAGTTCTTAAAACAACATACATCATTAGTTATTAAGTTTTAGTCAGAAATCATCAGGTTTTAATTCTTTATAGTATTGTCCAAATAGATGAGGCATGTTCAGAAAGCAAAACAATACATTCACACAAGCATATTACATGGAGTAACCACCTAGAATGGACCTTGCAACGTGTGATGCGGGTGTAGTCAGACCAAATGTAGGTACCAAACACCAGATAAAAAAATAAAATACATTAACACAAGCACAACATGGAGTAACCATCTATCTACATTTTGTCTTCATTCCAAAAGCCGTTTGGAGTTCAGCAATGAATAAATTAAGTATAATTGATATATACATATCGAATAAAAATGAACCAAACTCATCAAGAACTGTCAGAGCTAAACAAAATAAACATTAACCTTTACCATCAGTTTTTAGCAGGAAAAGGAAAGCTAAACTCCATCATCAATAATTGTAGCCAAAAAAAATTAAAAAAAAATCCAAAAAAAAAATCACAAAAAAAGAGACCTAGGCCTTGACTTTGAGGAGAACGTGGACATCGTTAATGATGGGTTTCTTATCTTCTTTCTGTTGAGTGAATAGTGAATCCTGACATTCTTCTCTCCTTTTCGTCTTTGAAGAAAACATGGACATCGTTAACGATGAGCTTCTTATCTTCTTCCTGCTGAGTGACTCCTGACATTCTTTCCTTTTCGTCTTTGAGGAGAACGTCGATATCGTTAACGATTGGCTTCTTATCTTCTTACTGCGGAGTGATTCCTGACATTCTTCTCTTCTTATCTTCTTCCTGCTGAGTGACTCCTGAAAAGGAGAGAAGAATATCATGAATCACTTAGTAAGAAGAAGATAAGAAGTCTGTCGTCAACGATATCCACGTTCTCCTCAAAGATAAAAAGGAGAGAAGAATACCAGGAGTCGCTCAGCAGGAAGAAGATAAGAAGCCCATCGTTAACGATGTCCACATTTTCTTCAAAGATAAAAAGGAGAGAAGAATGTCAGGAGTCACTCAGCAGGAAGAAGATAAGAAGCCCGTCGTTAACAATGTCCACGTTTTCTTCAAAGAAAAAAATGAGAGAAAAATGTCAGGAGTCACTCAGCAGGAAGACGATAAAAAGCCCGTCGTTAAGAATGTCTACGTCCTCCTCAAAGTCAAGGACCAGGTCTCTTTTTTTGTGTTTTTTTGGATTTTTTTTCATTTTTCGGCTGCAATTATTGATGATCGAGTTTAGCTTTGCTTTTCCTGCTGACAACTGACGGTATAGGCCAATGTGTATTTAGTTTAGCTCTGACAGTTCTTGATGAGTTTGGTTCTTGTTTATTCGATGTATATATCAATTATACTTAATTTATTCATTGTTGAACTCCAAACGACTTTTGGAATGAAGACAAAATGTAGATAGATGGTTACTCCATGTTGTGCTTGTGTTAATGTATTATATTTTCTTATCTGGCGTTTGGTACCTACATTTGGTCTGACTACACCCGCATCACATGTTGCAAGGTCCATTCTAGGTGGTTACTCCATGTAATATGCTTGTGTGAATGTATTGTTTTGCTTTCTAAACATGCCTCATCTATTTGGACAATACTATAAAGAATTAAAACCTGATGATTTCTGACTAAAACTTAATAACTAATGATGTATGTTGTTTTAAGAACTCTTTGCTTCTTGTTTTTGTGTGATTTTTAACTTGTTCGTTCATCATCTTGATTGGTTTGTCTATTTCGTATTGCCCAAGTAGGTGACATATATCCTCAGTATTCATGTGGAAAGATTTCTCAATGACGATAGTCGATAATTCATATTTTAGTATGTGGAATATCTGAAGTCGACAAATTTTTGTAGGATGGTGGTGAGGTGTTTTTCAAGATCATGAGAAGCACACATCTGTGTGTACTTATGAATGCTTAGGGTTATAGGCAATCTGTGGACTTCCATGGCATTGCCTTCTTGTTTGATGGTCGTCGTCTCGGGGCTGAGCAGACTCCTGGTGAGGTTTCTCTCTATTCCCTTTTCTTCACCAACCAATAATGCTCCTCTTCTTGTTTCTCTGACTAGACATATGTAAATGTCCATATTTTCTTACACTTCATAATCAGTAATATGGTCTCTCATTACTTCTCTTTACATATTCGTTTTGACAGCTCGAGATGGAGCATTGGGATGAAATTAATGCTGTGCAGCATCAGATTGATGGTGGATCTATGGTTTAGCTTTATATCTGAGGGGTTTCGGACATTGTCAATTAGATTATCTTCGGTATATATTGCCTACCTATCTAGAATGTGTATGCTAGTTTGTACTTTGGTGGTTCGATAATGAGTTGCTTATGGATGGTCAGACTTTTGGATCTTTACTTCTAGTCAATTATCCTTTTATTAGCTCTTGGTGTTTGATATATTCTTAGTATGATCAGTTTCTGTGCAGGGGAAACAAACTTTCCTGTGTGGTATCTATTATTAATAAGGATAACTTTATTAGATCAATCTTATTATATTAAGTCATCTAAAATAATATGCAAATACTATTAAACTAGGTAATTTTACCCGCACTTTGCACGGTGATGAATGACTCCTTAAATTTACAAATAATCTATTAAATTTACGAATAATCTAGTTCAATATTCTGACTTTAAAATATAATAAAAAAATATATATTTCTATAACTTTTCTACATGTTCCCTTTTTGGGAGTAGTGCCAAGCATTCCTTGTCTCAATTTGTTTCTCCCAAAATTTTAAGTAATAAAGATAGACAAGTAAAGAGGCTTGTACACACAATAAAAGAGATAGGTAAAACAAATAGATTCAAAGTATTTCTGCATAGACATAGGCCAACATTATAATTGAAAGGCTTTGTATTTCTTCAAAGTAATGAATATATTATTCTTTGTACCAAGAGACTGTATGATATACAATGAAAAGTGCCTGAATTTATAAGTATTGACTCAAAGAGTCCAAAACAATCCAAACACTATACCGTTCTCTTTAATGTATTTTGCTTGTACAAGAAATACAATTTTTTTGTTTTGTAGTTTTACTTAATACCACAATAGGCATAGATTGTTTTTATCAATTATTCTTTCCTTTGTTGCAACTGAAATGGTAACAAATAGTTGAAGAGGAAACTGTTACCCAAAGTTCAAATAAAGATGAAAAAAATCTTATATATTTAACAATTTGAATTCATCACTATAATTAATTTCATATTTAATAATAAAGAATGCTAGCAGGTCTAATCAACCATAGGCTATTGAAATTATAGAAGAACCCAACCTTGTCGCTATAGGTCATTAGCTTCTCGCTTTGTTTTTGTAATCATGAATGGAAGAAAGACATGTAATGCTTATCAACATAACACAAACTTTAACCGTTAATTCTCATCACTTTTAAATTTCTCTCATTACTTCACACTATCATATGTCAAATAAAACTTTTCAAGTGTTAAGAAGGTCCCCAACTTACTTAGGTTGGAGTAATAATTCTAGTTGAGTTGAAGTATGTCTTAAAAGGAATGAGATTCATGTAGCAGCAAGGAAAATATTTCATCACATAAACCCTATTGTGAAATCTCACATCACATAGTAAAACATGAATCAAAGAAGCAAAACAACAATAAAATAATACAACTTCTCTTACATTTTAAAGAACATAATGAAAGCAAGGTGAGAAAATAACACGAGTATTCACTCTTGTGAAAAGGAAGGTAAATCTTAGTAACCAATAACAGGTATATGAAAGAACCAATTTATCTACATAAGTTAGTACTTGAAGTGGTACTTATGAACAATTTAAATACAACGGAATGAGAAAAACACATCAATTCAGCAATATTGGGGCATGAAGTTGGTTAATACATATCTAAAAAATAGTATTCCTATTTCAAAGAAGAGCAAAGAGGCGTTGCCGCTAAGTGCTGGTTAAAACAATATCACATCCTTTTACACAAGTATTTTCATTTGTTGAACTCTTGCTATTTCTATTTCTAGATATGGGAGGGTGTCCCCCTCTGCACATATGACATAGGACGCTTGAGGTTGGTTGATGGGAAGTTTTCACAGTGAGTAATTAAAAGAGTGAAAAATTGGGGGAAAAATAATAATGTGAAATCTAAGAGGGCCACTAAATGATCAACCCACTCATAAGGGAGTGCTACATTGTCATGAGATAAGTTTCTTCTTAGACTTGAAAAATCTGTTCGGACAATTAATCAAACAGTTGGAATGTATAATTTTCTTAGCAAGTTTTAACATTCTGCAGTTATGAATTAGCCTCCCATGTCCGTGAAGTAGCAGGAATTGTAGCTTGCTACTCAAAATGAAAATCACAACCCAAACATCAAATCACACAGTCAACATTGAACGAAAAGAAGAAAAAGCGTCACTGTTTTGGGGGGCCGGGAATGGGGGTTGGGCTGTTCATTCTTGGGGAAGATAGAAGAGATAAAAAATTTACCTGGTGAAGCGTTCTAACGGAATCTGATGGATTGAGTGGGAGAGTGATGTGCCGGTGTTTTTAAAATAACGCAAGGCCAAACACATACACCATCTTCAAAAGCGTCTCATGTTTCAGTTTGCAATTTCTTTCACGGTCGCTTTTGGGACAGCTAATGAAACAAAGGAAGTGACTCTTAACCAAAGCACTGGTTTGGGAATGCTTGTTTTACGTTGTGGCTTTTTAACTTTTTACTAACAGAGAATTTTTTTTTTAAAAAAAATTTAGTAAGATATGGAAAACAAACAATAAAGGGAAAATTTTTTCTTTTTTATAAGGGTAACAAAAATCAACTCGATGACAATTATGTATTAGTTTAACTTTTTGGAAAAATTCTGATTTGAATGATCCCAATTTCACATGTATTTTTCTTCTTTCATATTAAACTTATAAATAGTTAAGTGCCACCATCTCGTTTACTAACCACAGTTGATCATGCTCACACACAAAAAAAAATCAACAAATGATCTAAGCCTTTTGTTCTTCAAAATAGATGATGACAATAACATATAGTATAATCGACAAATCAAGGATTGTACACCCTTATCTCTACCTTAACTAGGCAAAATGATTGTTTATGATAGACCATCAAATAAAAAAAATGTTATCCACGCAACATTGCAAGATGATGCAAAACATAGTAAGTGATCCTTCAAATTGAAATCACAAATATCAAATTTTGACCAAAGAAAAAATCATGGGAACAAAAAGTGCACCTTTTTAAAGAATCAAAACACCAAACCCAATTCAACAAGAAACCATTCAATTCCCAAACATTAATAAACATGCATAGACTGAAAAAAAATGTATATTTTCCATGAAGAACCCAGGTAAAAGCTTTTTTTTTTTTTTTTGAGAGAGAGAGAGAGTGAGAGAAACAAGAGTCAGGAAACTTATACATGGACACACAAACAATAAAGGAAAAAAATTAATTCCTCTTCCAATAAATTAAATTAGAATAAATCTAGTAATAAAAATTTTAATCTAAAAACTTGCTTATTATAATTTCGCAATAACTACTACAAAAACTTTTTGAAACAAACAAGATAAAATAAGCAACAAAAATCAACGAAACGACAATTAAGTATCAGTTTAACTTTTTAGAAATTTATGATTTGAATGATTTCAATTTCACATGTACTCTTCTTCTTTTGCATTGAACTCATAAATGGTTAACCACCATCTCGTTTACCAACCACATAGTAAATCATGCCCCCCACCCCCCACTCACAAAAGTCCAAGCCTTTGGTTCATCAAATAGAAGATAATAACAACATGCATTGTAATCGATAAGTCGACGTTGTACATCCTTATCTCTATCTTACTGAGACGAAATGGTTGTTTATGATAGACCGTCAAATAAAAAAAATGTTATTCACGCAACGTTGCTAGAAGATGCAACACATAGTAAGTGGTCCTTAACACAGAAATCACAAAAATCAAATTCCGATCGAAAAAAGAAAAACAACCATGGGAACAAAAAGTGCACCTTTTTAAAGAACCAAAACACCAAACTCAATTAAAAAAGAAATCATTTAATTCCCAAATAAACACTAAAAACATACATTCATTGAAGAACAAAACATAAAAAAAGTAAAAAAAGAAATATATATATATATATATATATATAGTTACCATAACAACGTTGATCAAAATAAGGTCATCTTGATCAGGGTTCCATGAAAAACCCTGGTAAAAGAGTTTCCACTGTTGAGAACTCAAAAAACGGCTCTTTTTTTTAGATGAGAATTATCAATATTTTCATTCTATCAAATAAATAACATTTTAGGAAAAATAAGAGTGAGGTAAACATATATATGGACACACAAATAATAAAGGAAAAAAATTGATTCCTCTTCTAATAAATTAGAATAAATCTAATATTGAAAATTTTAATCTAAATACTTGCTTATTATAATTTCACAATAAATACAACGAGGACGTTTTAAATCAAATAGATAAAATAAGCAACAAATATCAGCTAGACTACAACCAAGTATTAGTTTAACTTTTTAGAAAATTTCTGATTTGAATGATCCCAATATCACATGCATTTTTCTTCTTCTTTCACATTGAACTCATAAATAGTTAAATTCCACCATCTTGTTTACCAACCACATAGTAAATTACGCCCACACACACACAAAAAAAAAAATCAACCAAAGATCCAAACTTTGGTTCTTCAAATAAACGACGCAACAACATACAAGTCGAGAATTGTACATCCTTATTTATACCTTAACGAGGCAAAATAGGTAGATCTGGGGACGTATTGGAGTTGCATAACTTGGTAAATGGCTCCATCACTAGTTACAACAGGTAAAATAGAGTTTCCCTTGCACTCTACTTCAGTACTTCCTCAGGAGTAAGGACAACAAGAACGAAGGTACATGGAGTTTCGAATACATGCAAGTTAGTACATACCTAGAGATGAAGAATCTAGCCACCACACAACTCATCAAAAACAATGAACAACAAGCCCATGGAACTAGAGAGCACAACTGTAAAATGGAAGGGTCAGACGGAAAGCAAAGCATAATAAGGAACAACAGAAAAGGTCAGGAAACTTACTTTGATAGCTGATGCAAAGAGGATGAAGAAGATGCAAAAGAGAAACAAGTTAGTAATCCATAGCAGCAGAAGTCAAAGGGACATGTTCTCCCACTACGACAACATTTCGGAGAGAGGCGAAAAGGCAGATGAACAAATTAAGAAACCCTACATTTTGCCTTCATTATCTAAGTGTTATAGGGGCATTATCGGGCCTTTGCCTGAGATGGGCCAATAGATTTTATTTTATGTTGATTGTAATCAGACATGGGCAATAAGCCCAAGTGAGTTTTCCCCATTTGTTTTTTTTTTAATAATAAAATCAACTGCTTTAATTATTTTTTTAAAAAGACAAAAAAAGCAACAAAAAATAACTAGACGACAATTAAGTATTACTCAAACTTATTAGAAAATTTCTGATTTGAATGATCCCAATTTCACATGTATTCTTCTTCTTTCACATTGAACTCATAAATGATTACTTAAACGCCACCATCTCTTTTACCAACCACATAGTAAATCACGCCCCCACACACACGAAAAAAAAATCAACAAAAGATTCAGACGATGACAACAACATACAAGTCAAGGGCTGTACATTCTTATCTCTACTTTAACGAGGCAAAATGGTTGTTTATGATAGACCATCAAATGAGAAAAAATGTTATCCATGCAACGTTGCAAGAATATGCAACACACACACACACACACACACACACACACACACACACACA
>JAABOM020034731.1:0-17056 GCA_011800125.2 Solanum clarkiae
TGACTTGAAAGTGGGATAAATGAGAATTATACTATTATAGGCTTTGATCGTAGAATTTTCGGATGGTGTAATTGTGATGGTTATGAATTAGGTTGTAGTTGTGGGGGTTTGGTTGGAATGTTGGAGGTATCGGTATTCTATATTACTTAACTTTGGGTTTAGTAGTTCACTTGCTGAGTACCGTGTGTTTGGTACTCACCCCTCTTGCTACAACAATTTTGTAGGTTGTGAGCCCGGATTATCGTGATACTCTCTACTTTTCCTTGTTTGAAGCTTCCTATGGAGATTGCGAGAGGTAGGTGTTTGCCATCCTAGCTGACTTCTTACTCCTATTTTATGATTTTGTCCTATTCTAGAGACAATATCATTTGATACTTGTGTTTTCTTTCTAATCTATTGTAATACATTAGAAGCTTGTGCACATGACAACCAGGTTTTGGGGGATTTTTATTAAGTTGACTTATTATCCTTAATTGAACTTTTATTTTTATTACAATTCCGCATTTTTAATGTTATAGTTTGATTGTAGGCTGACTTGTCTTAGTGAGTTAAGACGAGTGCCATCATGCCTAAATTTCGGGTCGTGACAGTGGCCGGCACTCGAAAACTATTTCTGCTCCCAAGTGAACCACTTAGCCTGGCTAACTTACTCAGCGAAAGACATTAATACCATAATGAACTAGAATGGGCTCAAAGTTCATGAACTTAAAGATACAATGTACAACTTAACTCAAAATCTTTCAAATAACCTCAAGAAATAACTTGATACAATGTCTTTCTAGTCTATGAAACTTCTAAAGTACTGACTTTGACTAAGACACCAGAGTAGGCTCATGGGTACCTCAACCAAAAAATAAATACAAAGAAATAAAGACTTCCAAGATCTTCTGGATGCAAAGAGGCCTCATCGACCGCTGATGGGGACTGTCCTACTGAGCATCTACTAACATAGACACCTGCATCATAATATCATACAGCACCAAAGGCGTCAATACATGGAATGTACGGTATCTAAGATGGCCAAAAGCACTAAAGATAGAAGACTTACTTTAAAACTACACTTGGAGATAGATTAACTAACAAAAATGTCATGCATATATATATATATATATATATATATATATATATATATATTCTTAAACTTGTCAAAAGTGCAACTCAACATAAAAAAAAAACACTTATGTTAATGCATTAATGAGCATAACTAAATATATATAAAATATGGTACTCAAAAAGTTAGTTTTTGTACTTGGCTCAACCCAATAAAATATGCAACGTGAATAAAGGAACACTTTAATAAACAAATACTAAATCTCAATATGTAGAATAATAATCTTTACTTCTTGGGGAGTTTCTCAAACCATCAACCATTACTATCAGATTCGTGATGATACAGCATCTTGCCTACGCTGCAAGAGTCATCCCGTACTTTGTCAGGGTAGGGGACGAAGAACTAGGGGAATGGATCCATCACAAAACTGGTGCCATCTCAGTGGTAAATGAGGAGTTGTACCTTGGTACATTCCTATCCTATTTTGGCTACATAGTTTATGAGTTCAAGTAATTAATTCTACTTTCACTCATATCAGTGCTCAATACTACTCACAAAAAGGATATTTATATAGCTCATAACTTTAAAGAATATGAATTTTCAAAATTCGATCTTTCGGGGACTTAGCCAACTTACTAACTTAACTTTCTCATCTGAACTTCTGTAACTTGATTGAAAACTAATGTTTTCTCAAATATTCTTAAACATATAGGTTACTCAGCTAAAGTGCAAAGACAGTTCAATAAAAATGATTATTAAACTTATCTCAAACTATAAGCTTTATGGGTGCTCATGAAAACTATATGAAAATTTACAAAAACTCATTCATTGCTATAAATCTTGGTATCAATACTTTAAATAATAAGTAAGGAATAAAGAAACATAATATTTTATCAAGAATCTATACGTACAAATGAAAATTTAACAAACTTCATAGAATTATATGAATTTGATCTCAACTAGTACTTGAAACTTCTTGGATGTAACTAATGTATGTTTTCTAAAATATTCTCAAAAAAAGAAGTTTTTAGAGTGTCCTTACATACCCGAGAATCAACTTCATGGAAGAATTGGGAAGAATTGGGAAGAATTGTTGAAAGCCCTAGCTTTGCATCTTGAATGTACGCTTGAGTTTTCTTGAACCTATTCTAGCATTTGTGAAGGGAATACTACATTTTTATGATTAAAATGACTGAAAATCGACTAGTTTAGGATTACAGGGTGTAGGAAAGGTCGAAGCTACCCTTCCCAAATGAAAGAAAAAACCAACATGTTATTGTACTGGTGTGCGTGCGTACCATTGTAAATATACCAATTTTCACAAAAATTTAGTTTACATCGAAATCATAAAAAAAGTGGGTTTTCGCATCCCAGGAACATCGCAGAAGGGGTGTGGAAAGCCCACTATTTTGGAATTTTTTTTGAAAACATTATTTGACTTGGTTCTATTAAAATTGAGTCGAGACTATTTTCTAACTTAGTTTTTTGTACTGACCGCAAATTCGGTCTCAGATTTGCAAACGGAGCATAGGTAGATGGGTTACGCTCACGGTCAATTCTAGGGGTAATTTAGTTTTTTCACCGTGTGTTACAATATATCCTTCTTGGGATCATTCGTCCTCGAATGATGAGGATGTTGTGGTAATGAGGCACGAATAAACTCAAGACTCGTGACGATACTCAATAAATCAAACTCTCAACCTTCATCGATCTTAATAGTATCTATTTGAACTCAGGAATATACATATCAAGAACTTAATTACTCAAATACTCCAAATCATGGGTGAACAATGACTCAAGAGTGGAAAACTCAACTCCATCAACTTAAGCGTATAGCTCTTACTCAATTTCCATTGTACCACCTCCTCCTCTTCCTTTCAAGCCTACTTCTAAGCCTCAAGGTGCTATTCATGAGATAATCATATTCATAAAAGGACAATCCTCAATACTCATCTCTAAACTCTCACGAGGCTTTTGTTAAAGATCACAAAACATCCTCACTACTATGCTCTTTTGCTCAAGTTCTACCCTTCATTAATAGGAGCTTGCAACTCCCATCATCACCTAAATCTATTGCATACTCCCATCATGTTCAAGCCTAATTCAAAGTTACAAAGTACTACCCCTAAGATGATCACACTCATGCCAATCTAATCCATAAGGACTATGTGTTGCACTTCCATGGAGGCTTTCTTACAAGGAATATCATTCCCACATATCTACTTCGAATCCATTGCAAAAGTCACCAGTAGCCTACATCTATTGCTCACTTAATAGCGATTATACCTTCAAGCTTATCATCCTAATCACTTCATAGCTTCACAGAGGTCAACATTACATAGAATTCGCTAAACTTATGTTAGCACCTCTACACCCACAATCTTATTAACTCATATTAGGAGGCATACCAATCTACCCTTACTAATCTGTTACATACAACTAGGTCTCATATCTAGCTATAACCTTTAAATTGAATAAGCGTACTATAATCGTCACCATTCCCCTTTATCTAACACAACTCATCAACTCTCATCATCACTATCAACACCAAAGACAAAATTTCTAGGATGGCTTAGAGTATAATATCATAAGCACGATTCCTTTAGGAAATCCATTATGTGGACTTTCATAACATGATGTGATGCCACTAGGGGATATCACAAGTTTATGGAACCGTATATGCTGGAAAGCTCAAGTCTTGCCTTGGATAACAAAAAGGCTGAAAAATTATTAGTTCATGAGATAAGATCAGAATTGCTAAATGAAGTAATCACTTCTCACTTTAAAAGCTGAACATGAACACTTATCTACATGGAGTGAATGTTTCTATACAATGGGCATGGTTCCCTTGCATAAGATAGGAATAAAGCATCATCACGATGAAATACAAGGAATATGAGATAGGAAAGCATTGATGCCCCGTTCTGATCAACTTATCACTATCAAAGCTCAAGGTCTAGTTTGTATTATTATCTACACATCTCCCCCTTATCTCAAAGGTCACCTCTCTCAGTCTGTGAACTAATTGAAACGACCCCAAAAAGTACCTGAAAACGTGCCTCGAAAGTTCCCGGAATCTTGTTTTTCATATATCTAAAAATTTGTTTAGAATTCAAAAATCTGACTTCATATTCTTGTTCAGGGGGTCCAAATTAGGGAGACAAGGGTCTAACCTTGAATTTAAAGCCAAGGAATCGAATTATGAAATTTTACTTGGTGAAATTTCCAGTGAGGGTCCGCGACCTCTCCGCTTTCCTGCACTGTCTTTTCCTAGTACGCCCAAATTTTTCTAAGTGTTGGACCTAAGTTTTCCCAAATGTATTTTCACCTATATTTAGCCTTATTTCATCCTAATATCACCCAAAACATTCCCTAATATTTCCCCAAACACAAACTTATTTCTAACCCCAAATTCATGTCCCAAACTCAAGGCCAATCTAAAGGATTTCCTCAAGGATCTCACCCAAGCTTCAAATCTCCATTAAAGTCTTCTTCAGGAACTTCACAAAAACTAAGGTATATGGTGTTGAACCATTGGGTCCTTCCACCTACGGTGCCTAGACCCTGTTTTTATTAATATTTCATGATTTAAAGTTGATTTTATATGTGGGTCTTGTATATTGAGGAATTTACTGTATAGTGATTTAGTTCATAAAAATATAGTTGTTTTAGCATGTTTTTAGCTCTAAATCTTGGATCTAATGTTGGATTTGACGAGGGGTCTTGATATGAATATCTTGAGCGTGTTGCAAGGTCTCGATTAAAGGTTTTACCACTTGTTTTCCTGCATGATTTTATCTCTAAATTTCAAGCTCTTTTACCCCCATATACACACCCCCAAGGTGTTTGACAAAATGTCTGGTTATCGTTTCATGAGGAAATGAAGGTCTAGAAAATGAGGTATGATATGATTCACTATATAACGATGAAATGAGCTTATGTACATGATGAATAGTATCTAAAGTGTTGTGGTAGACCATTCCCAATTCGGGGGCCTAGTGAGAGGTCAAAGACTTAACCATTAGTGTGATGGGTGTGATCATCACCAACCTAGTTGAGGGCTTAATTTCTCAATCACTAGGGTGATGGGTGTGATCATCACTAACCTTAATGAGGGGTTTGTACCTCACACACTAGGGTGACGGGTGCTATCATCACTAACCTTGATGAGGTGTTTGTACCTCACACACTAGGGTGATGGGCTATCATCACCAACCCCAAGGGGTTTATACCTGGGCAATCTAGCTTCGTCTCCTCTTCACATATGGTATCCTATATGAGTATGATTTACTTAAGCATGTTTTTCTTATGCATTGGACGTATATGTCATATTGCTATATCATGCCTATTGCCTAATGTTATAAATTTCTATTATGTTACCTATCTCTTGCTAGCATTGCACTCCACATATTTAGTACATCTAAATGTACTAACTCATACTCTTGCCCACATGATATCACCATGTAGGGACCGGTGCCCAAGGTGATCATCATCCTCCTTCATGTAGCTAGATGGTGCTATTTCAAGCTTGTTGGTGAGTCCTCTATTTTGGGGACCTTGGTCTAAGTTACTATTATCCTTGTATTGAGACACTTTCTTATGTTCTATTGACTTTGAGGGTGAGCCCGGTAGCTTATCTTGGCCCCCGCTATATCTATGTATTAGAGGTGTTTGTTGGACATGTTATGTATTTATCTATGAGCTTTGACTCTTGACTCTTGATTATGATGTTTATGAAAGCTTTCCCTTAGTCCTATTGCCCCTGTTCTTAATATATATTCCTTTGCATGCTTCTGCGACCAAGGATATGTAATGATAAGTTAAGAGGCTTGTTTGGGGTCCCACCGGGTTCCCCATTCACCGTGTCACGTCTAGGCCCTAGGTTTGGATTGTGACAAACTTGGTACCAGAGCAGTAGGTTGATAGATCCTCGGAGTCCAACACACTGTATCGAATAGAGTCCTATACATGGTTGTGGAGCACACCATGACTATGAATATGAGGCTATGAGATGTTTTAGGAAATGTTTCCCTTCTTCATATCTTAAGTTGTGCTATAGAGTTGAGATAAGTATTCCCCCCTAATAATTGTTCTTTGTTGTGCTAGATCATGCTGAATACTAGAGGAAGACGGGTTCAAACTCCTAAGGAGCAACCTACCAATGGGTAGCTCCGGGATGCTCTTACTTTGCTTGCCCAAGTGGTGGCCAACCAAGTCCAACAAGGGGCCCAAGGCACTCAAGATGCTACCCTGGGAGCTAGGGTAACTGACTTATGAGGATGAACCCTCCGATTTTCCATGGGTCAAAGGTAGATGAGGATCCAGAAGAGTCCATTAATGAAGTCTACAAAATCTTGTCGATCATGGGAGTTGGGATAAATGAGAAGGCGGAGTTGGATGCGTACCAACTCAAGGGGTGGCCCAAATTTAGTTTGATCAATGGAAAGGTGAGAAGGGTAATGTCTATGTGGTGCTTTGGGAGGAATTCAAAGTGGTCTTCCTTAATCGATTCTTCCCTCTTGATCTAGGGAAGCAAAGTTGGTTGAGTTTATGAACTTTAAACAAGGTGGTATGAGTGTGAAGAAATATACCCTCAAATTTAATCAACTTTCAAAGTATGCTCCTTACTTGGTGGTCGGTTCTAGGTCAAGGATGAATAAGTTCATTATGGATATCTCCAATTTGGTAAGTGAAGAGCGTCGATCCGCCTTGCTTATTGGTGACATGGACTTATCTCTGTTGATGACATATATCGAGCAAATGGAATAGGAGCAGTTAAGAAAAAGGAGGGGCCATGAGGCCAAGAGGGCCCATTTTGAGGGAAAGGTCCACAAGGGTGCTAGGTTTAAAGGCAAAAGGCCTCCGCATTCTACTAATAGGGGGTTTGCCAATAACTTCCTTAGGCCTCAGGGTGTTGGTGGTGTGGCTCCTAATGATGTGTGTCCTACATGTGGAGGGGGTCATAAGGGCCCATGTTTGAAGGGTTCCAATGCATATTTTGAATGTGGGGAGCTTGGTCACAAGAAGGTAGATCGTCCTAGAAATCGTGGCTAGGCTTGGGGTGCAAATATGGTTCCATTGGGTAGAGGTGGTCCTCAAGGTAGTGCCACAAAACACAATTGATTCTATGCTCTACGTGGGAGGAAAGGGGTTGGTGATGTCCCCGATATTGTTATCGGTATGTTGAAAATATTTGATCTTGATGTATATGTTTTGATTGATCCGGGTGCCACCCTTACCTTTGTTACACCCTTTGTTGCTAAAAGGTTCCATCTTGAGTCAAAGTTGTTGCATGAGTCAAATGAGGTATCTACCCCTATTGGTACCTTTATTTTTTCTAGGAGGGTGTATCGAAATTATCCGATTTGCATCTTGCATAAAATCTTACCTTGTGATCTTGTTGAAATAGATATGGTTGATTTTGATATTATCCTGGGGATGGATTAGTTGCATGCATACTATGCTTCTATTGATTATAGAACCTATAAGGTCAAGTTTCAATTTCGAAAAAAAACTCATCCTTGAGTAGGAAAGTCAAGATGTAGTAGTGAGAGGTAGGTTCATCTCATGCATTAAAGCCCATGTGTTGATTTCAAGGGGTGTTTGTATCATCTTGTGAGAGTCAAAAATGTGGAGTCTAAAGTCCCTTCAATTGAGTCGGTTCTGATTGTAAATGAATTTCTTGATGTCTTCCCAAATGACCTTCCTGGTGTCCCTCCTGAAAGGGAGATAGATTTTGGCATAGATCTCCTTCCTGACACCCAATCTATCTCCATTCCCCATTATCGTATGGCCCAGCGGAGTTGAAGGAGTTAAAGGACCAATTGAAAGATTTGTTGGAGAAGGGATTTATTAGACCTATCCAAATACCTTGGGGTACACCGGTGTTGTTTGTAAAGAAGAAAGATGGGTCACTTAGAATGTGCATTGACTACCAGTAACTCAATAGGGTCACTATAAAAATAGATATCCTCTTCCAAGGATTGATGACTTGTTTGACCAATTGCAAGGGGCTAACGTTTTCTCTAAGATTGATATTCGGTCTAGGTACTATCAAGTAAGGGTGAAGGAGTGTGATATTCCAAAGACGACCTTCCGGACTAGGTATGGGCTTTATGAATTGGTGGTGATGTCCTTTTTGGATTGACTAATATGTCGGCCATCTTCATGGACCTAATGAATAGGGTCTTCAAGCACTACCTTGATTCCTTTGTTGTGGTCTTCATTGATGATATTTTGATCTATTCACATAGAAGTGAGGAGCATATGGGTCATTTGAGGGTTGTGTTGCAATGATTGAGGCAGGAGAGATTGTATACAAAATATGAAAAGTGTGAATTTTGGTTGAAGGAGGTTGTATTCTTGGGTCATGTTGTGTCGGGGGGTGGTATAAAAGTGGATCCTTAAGAAAACCAATGTGATTAAGAATTGGCCTAGACCATTGACCCCGTTAGTTATTAGGAGTTTCTTGGGCCTTGCGGGTTACTATAGGAAGTTTGTGAATAGGTTCTCTTCCATTACTTCTCCTATGACAAAATTGACTCAAAAGAAGGTTAAGTTTGTGTAGACGATGAATGTGAGAAAAGTTTCCAAACATTGAAAGATAAACTTGTGTTCGCTCCTATATTATCTCTACCAGATGGGCTTGAGGGATTTTTTGTGTATTGTGATGCATCTAGAGTTGGTTTGGGTTGTGTACTAATGCAAAATGTTAAGGTCATAGCCTATGCTTCTAGGCAACTCAAAGCTCATGAAAAGAACTACCCTACCCATGATCTTGAATTGGCCGTTGTGGTGTTTGCACTAAAGATTTGGCGTCATTATTTGTATGGAGTGCATGTTGATGTTTTCACTGATCATAAGAGCCTCCAATATGTCTTCACTCAAAAAAAATCTCCCCTTGAGACAAAGAAGGTCACTAGAACTCCTTAAGGACTACGAGATGAGTGTGCATTACCATCCGGGTAAGGCAAATATTATGGCGGATGCTTTGAGTCGAGTATCTATAGGTAGCCTAGCTCATGTGGATGGTGGTGATAGGGAGGTAACTAGGGAGGTGCATAGATTGGCTAGACTAGGGGTGAGGTTAGAAGATGTAAGTGATAGTATTGTTGTTGTTGATGGTTCTAAATCTTCTTTGGTTGATGAGGTGATAGCAAAACAAGATCTAGACTCCTCCTTGATTGAGTTGAAGGCCTAGGTGAAAGAAGGCAAGATAGAGGTTTTCTCTCAAGGGGGAGATGGGGCCCTTACATTCCGAGATAGGTTGTGTGTGCCGTGTGTGATGGTTTGAGGGAGAAAATTCTTGATAAAGCCCATAATTCCTCCTATTTTATCCACCCCAGTTACATCAAGATGTATAGAGACTTGAGGGATGTGTATTGGTGGGGAGGTATGAAGAGAGATATTTCCAAATTTATAACTGGTTGCCGTAGTTGTCAACAAGTCAAAGTCAAGCATCAAAGGCTGGGTGGCCTAACCCAAGACATAGAGCTTCCTACTTGCAAGTGGGAGGTGATTTATATGGATTTCGTGGTTGGATTTCCCAAGACTAGAAAAGGTTTTGATTCCATATGAGTTGTGGTTGATAGGATGACGAATTGGCTCACTTTCTACCGGTCAAGACTTCATATGGGGATGAAGAGTATGCAAGGTTATACATCCATGAGTTGATGAGGTTGCATGGGGTTCTCTTATCCATTATATTGGATCGTGGTGCACAATTTACTTCCTACTTTTAGAGATCGTTTCAACGTGGTCTTGGAACCAAAGTTCACCTTAGTACAACCTTCCACCCTCACACGGATGACCAAGCCAAGAGGACGATTCAAACATTTGAGGATATGCTTAGAGCTTGTGTCTTGGAGCTTAAAGGTTGTTGGGATGACAATCTTCCATTGATTGAGGTTGCCTACAACAATAGCTATCACTCTAGCATCGGTATGGCTCCTTTTGAAGCTCTTTATGTGAGACTTTGTATATCATGGTGGGTTGGTTTGAAGTTGGAGAGGTGGCCTTATTGGGGGCGGATTTGG
This sequence comes from Solanum clarkiae, assembly GCA_011800125.2. Lineage (NCBI taxonomy): Eukaryota > Viridiplantae > Streptophyta > Magnoliopsida > Solanales > Solanaceae > Solanum > Solanum clarkiae. Next base: position 10,087 of record JAABOM020034731.1, read on the forward strand.
TTATGGATGCTCTTGAGAAGGTTAGTATGATTAGGGAAAGGTTGAGGACAGCCCAAAGTCGTCAAAAATTCTATGCCGATGTAAGAAGAAGAAACCTAAAATTCCAATTGGGTGATTGGGTTTATTTGAAAGTTTCTCCAATGAAAGGTGCAGTCTATTTTGGTAAAAAGGGAAGTTGAGCCCAAGGTACGTTGATCCTTATAAGGTGATTAAGAGGGTTGGCAAGGTGGCCTATGAGTTGAAGTTGCCTAGTGAAATGAATTTGGTCCATCTAATATTCCATGTCTCTATGTTGAGAAAATGTGTTTGTGATCCTAATGCCATTGTACCTCTTGATGTTGTGGGTATTGTTGAGGATAATGTAACTTATGAGGAGGTTCTAGTTCAGATCTTGGATAGGCAAGAAAATTTATTGAGGAACAAAGAAGTCACATCCGTTAAGGTCCTTTGGAGGAACCAACAAGTCGAAGGTGCTACTTGGGAGGCCGAAGCGGGCATGCAAAAGCGGTACCCTTATCTCTTCCACACTCAAACCTAAGGTACTAAATGTAAGTCCCCTATGTGACTTCAAATCTTACATTTCAGCCCCTATGCCATTCATGTGCATTCATGTTTAAGTTGGCAATTTATGTTGATTTCACACTTATAATGGGATTTTGAAAGTGATGTTTAAAATGTAATATTGAATTCATCTTGGTGCTGATTTATTCATGATTATTCTTGTCTTGTATGTCTCTTCTACATTCGGAGACGAATGTTCTCAAGGGGGAGATATTGAAACGACCCCAAAAAAGTTCCCGAAAACATGCCTCAGAAGTGCCTTGAATCTTGTTTTCCATATATCTAAAAATTCGTTTGGAATTTCAAAAATTCAACTTCATATTCTTGTTCAAGGAGCCCAAATTAGGGTGACAATGGTCCAACCTCGAATTTTAAAGCAAAGAAATTGAATTATGAAATTTCACTTGGTGTAATTTCCAGTAAGGGTCTGCAACCTCTCTGCAATATGGAGAGGTGTATTTCCTGCACTGTCTTTTCCTAGTTCGCCCAGATTTTCTAAGTGTTGGACCTAAGTTTTCCCAAACGTAGTTTCACCTATATTTAGCCTTGTTTCACCCTCATATCACCCAAAATATTCCCCAATATTTTCCCAAACACTTAGACTTATTTCTAAGCCTAAATTCAAAGTCCCAAACTCAAGGCCTATCTCAAGGATTTCTTCAAGGCTCTCACACAAGCTTCAAATCTCCATTAAAGTATTCTTCAAGACTTTCATAAAAGCTGAGGTATGTGGTGTTAAACCATTGGATCCTTCCACCCATGGTGTCTAAACCCTCTTTTTACTAATATTTCATGATTTAAAGTTGATTTTACATGTGAGTCTTTTATATTGAAGAATTTATTGTACTGTGATTTTAGTTCATAAAAGTATGATTGTTTTAGTATGTTTTGAGCTCTAAATCTTAGATCTACTGTTGGATTTGATGAAGAGTTTTGATATGAATGTCTTGGGGGTGTTGGCAGGTGTTGATTAAAGTTTTACCATTGATTTTTCTGCATGATTTCATCTCTAAATTGCATGCTCTTTTACCCCCATTACACACCCTCAAGGTGTTTGACAAAATATCCGTTATGATTTATTGAGGAAATGAAGGTCTAAAGCATGAGATATGTTATGATTGACTACATGATGAAATGAGCTTATGTACATGATGAATACTATCTAAAGTGTTGTGGTACACCATTCCCAATTCTGGGGCCTAGTTGAGGGGTCAAAGACTTAACCACTAGGGTGATGGGTGTGATCACCACCAACCTAGTTGAGGAGTTGATATCTCAATCACTAGGGTGATGGGTGCGATCATCACTAACCTTGATGAGGGTTTCGTACCTCACATACTAGGGTGATGGGTGCTATCATCACTAACCTTGATGAGGGGTTTGTATCTCACACACTAGGGTGATGGGTGCTATCATCACCAACCCCAAGGGGTTTATACCTTGGCAATCTAGCTTGGTCTCCTCTTCACATACGGTATCCTATATGAGTATGATTTACTTAAGCATGTTTTACTTATGCATTTAACATACATGTCATATTGCTATATCATGCCTATTGCCTAATGTTATGCATTTCGATAATGTTACCTGTCTCTTGCTAGCATTGTACTACACATACTTAGTATATTCAAATGTACTAACATATGCTATTGCCTACATAATATGACCATGTAGAGACCGGTGCCCAAGTTGATCATCCTCCTCCTCCACGTGGCTAGACTGTGCTATTCCAAGCTTGTTGGTGAGTCCTCCATTTCGGGGACCTTGGTCTAAGTTACTATTATACTTGTATTGAGACATTTTCTTATGTTTTACTGACTATGAAGGTGAGCCCGGTAGCTTGTCTTGGTCCTGCTATGTCTATATATTACAGTTGCTTGTTGGACATGTTGTGTATGTATGTATGAGCTTTGACTCTTGACTCTTGATTATGATATTTATGCAAGCTTTCCCTTAGTCCCATTGCCCCCATTCTTAATCTATATGCCTTTGTATACTTCCGCGACGAAGGATAGGTAATGACAAGTTAAGAGGCTTGTTTGGGGTCCCTTCGGGTTCCCCATTGCCGTGTCACGTCTAGGACCCATGCTTGGGTCGTGACACTAATTCTCTTCACTATTCTATAAATACAACCCTATAGACAATTGGAGCACCACTATGTACTGAATGCTTATATCCTCCTATTACTTACTACTCAAAGATGTGAAACTGCTGCTAAAACATTCTTTCGAGGTACCAAACTCTAACCTTCTTCTATCTTTACAGGAATCTTCAATTACTTGCTTTTCTCATTAGCATAACAGTCACTTTCTAGGACTCATGATCTAATATCTTCCTCTTCGATTCACTAACACTCATCTTCCATGTTCACTTACATTGGACTGAAGAAAGCCTGGACTATAACAGAGATCTCCTTATTATCTATGGCTATCCTCCTTGGACTCAACTCTTAAGGGTAGTAGAGAAGGTCTACATTAGCCTACTCCACCTTGACAACTCAAATATACTATATAGATTCCTATAGCAGTCATAGCTTGGAGCCTCCTACAGTTGTACCCTATCATGACTACACATCTTAAGCCTCTTGCTATCCAACGAGCTATCCTCAATCCACTATTCCTACCAAAGGGGAACCTACACCACACTCATACATAACATTTCTTGAAAGTCAGCATCTTAATCCCGAACATACACCATAGGGAGCCTCTTAGAGTAATTGTCCAATACAGACTATCACTATTATAACGTTAACTCCCCTTTCATATGACTCCTCATAATTTAAGCTTAAGGTCTAGTACTAAAATGGGCATTACATTTTCACATCATATCACACCTACTCATAACTTCTAGGTAAAAGTTTAGAAACCTGGGCCCACTAAAACCTCATAGCAAATACTTAGTCAACACATCTCACGCTTATAGACTATCTTGGATATACATCTTAGGCTCTCTTCTTTTCTAATGACTTAGCCTCAATTCCCTTTATATTTTTTTTCTAAGTGTCACATTTGCCATACTTGTAACCACACACTTCTTTCAAGCCAATTTCTTAATTTCTTGTGTATGTTATTCCAAGCCTACTAGGCCGAATCTCTGACTAATAGTATCACTATCATCTTGCTACTCCCTCTTTACATGATACTCACTTAAAGTTCGAGCTTAAGGTTTAATGCTAAACACGTGCATCCACACTTCTCATATACATATATATATATACTTTAGTAACTCTGAACTACTAGATAAGGTCATGAATTGTTAGATCACTAAACCTCATGATAAGAAATAGTTCTCTAGATTATGGTCTGTCTAAGTATAATCCATCATCACACTCCCTTTCCTAAGTCAGATAGTATCCACTCGTCCATTACACCTCCTTACCTAGCTAAGCTCATAACTCTACAATTCTCATATGACTCCCCTTTTAAAATCATGAGCCTAGTTTACATTTACTATTTTATGCCTTCTGTTCTCATATTCAGCACATATACTTATCATTACTAACATAATGCCACTTCAACATGAACTCCTTTCATATTCGAGTATGCACTATCTAATACAAATTGCGACTCTTCATATACCTTATCATAGAATCTATACTATACTTACTACTCTTTAACCAAAAACCTGTAAGGAACCCGACTAATCACCACAGAACTCTTAGCTACTAGCTTCAAGAAGTTACTATTCTCACTCTTCGTGATTCCGACATCTTTCTAACTCTAGGAACATTCTGTCACATGGTTCAAAAGGGCCTTCCATCACTTCCTCTCAAGGGAAGGGGATACTACTAAGCATTAGAGGTATAATTTAACTTTTCTCTCAAGAATAACATCTGCAGAATGATTTAGGGAAGATAGTCTGGAAATACATCATATCTTGCTCTAATTCAATGCACGATTCATATGAATAAAAGTACAATATTACGGATCGATAACTCAAGCACACTAGTTGGCTCATCTCAAGCCTAGTGTAGTCTCTTTGCTTTCTGAATACTTTATCTGAAGGTAGCTCAACAATAAGGATTTGAAATTTTCTATTCCAACCACCTTAATTATGAGAGGTAGTCGAACGAATCTAGAAACCGCACAAATATAGAAAAGTTTCTTCGAAAGTAACTTTATTGCACGATCTAGAGTATGAAAGAAGGACAACTTTTCTTAGATGTCAAAAGTCCCTCATTTATAGAAGTGGAGCCCTCACAACCATAAATAAGATCCTAACAGACACGGCTTCATAGACACCATAGGACACTTGAACCCTGTACTCTGATACAAAGTTTATCATGCCCCGAGCCTACACCCTGGACATGGCTGGCACTCGAAAACCATTTCTGGTCCCAAGCGAAGCACTCGGCCTAGCTAACTTACTCATCCAAAGACATTAATACCCTAATGAACTAGAATGGGCTCAAAATTCATGAACTTAAAGATACAATGGCAAGGTATACAACTTAACTCAAAATCTTTCAAACATTCAAAGAAATAACTTGATACAATATCTTTCTAGTCTACGAAGGCTCTAAAGTACTAACTCTGCCTAAGGCACCGGAGTAGGCTCATGGGTACCTCAACAAAAAAATAAATACAAAGAAATAAAGACTCTAGAGCTCCTCTGGATGCAGAGAGAGCTCATCGACCGTTGATGGGGACAGTCCTACTGAGCATCTGCTAACATAGACACCTACATCTGTATCGTCATACAATGCAGCGCCAAAGGCGTCAGTACGTGAAATGTACGGTATGTAAGATGGCCAAAAGTACTAAAGATAGAATACTTCCTTTAAAATTGCACCTGGAGATAGCTTAACTAACAAAAATATGTCATGCACATGAAATATATATATATATTCTTAAACTTGTCAAAAGTGCAGCTCAACATAAAAGAAACACTTACGTTAATGCATTAATGAGCATAACCAAATATATATAAAATATGATACTAAAAAAGTTAGTTCTGTACTTGGCTCAACTCAATTAAATATGCAACATGAATAAAGGAATACTTTAATAAAGAAATACCAAATCTCAATAGGAAGAATAATAATCTTTACTTCTTGGGGAGTTTCTCTAACCGACAGCCATCAGTATGAGCTTCGTGATGATACAAGGTCTTGCCCACGCTGCCAGAGTCGTCCCATACTTTGTCGTGGTAGGGGTTGAAGAACTAGAGAAGTGAATCCATCCCAAAACTGGTGTCATCTCAGTGGCAAGTGAGGAGTTGTAACTTGGTACAACTCCTATCCCATGTTGGCTACATAGTTTATGAGTTCAAGTAATTAATTCTACTCTCACTCATATCGGTGCTCAATACTACTACCAAAAAGGATTTTTATACAGCTCATAACTTTAAAGAATATGAATTCTCAAAATCTGATCTTTCGGGGATTTAGCCCAATTTACTAACTTAACTTTCTCATCTGAACTTCTATAACTTGATTGAAAACTAATATCTTCTTAAATATTCTTAAATATATAGTTCACTCAGCTAAAGTGTAAAGACAGTTCAAGAAAGATGATTATTAAGCTTATCTCAAACTCTAAGCTTTATGGGTATTCATGAAACCCATATGAAATTTACAGAAACTCATTCATGGCTATAAATCTTGGTATCAATACTTTAAACAATGAGTAAGGAATCAAGAATCATAATATTTTATCAAGAATCTATACGTACAAATGAAAATTTAATAAACTTCACAAAATTACATGAATTTGATCTCAACCAGTACTTGAAACTTCTTGGATGAAACTAACATATGTTTTCTAAATTATTCTAAAAAAAATAGTTTTTAGAGTGGCCTTACGTACCCGAGAATCATCTTCTTGGAAGAATTGGGAAGAATCCTTGAAAGCCCTAGCTTTGCATCTTGAATGTACGCTTGAGTTTTTTTGAACCTATTCTAACGTTTGTGACGAGAGTACGACATTTTTATGATTAAAATGACCGAACACCAACTAGTATAGGATTATAAAGTGTGGGAAAGGTCAAAACTACCCTTCCCAAATGAAAGAAAAAAATATCACGTTTTTATACTAGTGTGCATCGTGCACCAGTGTAAATATCCTGATTTTCGCAAAAATTCAATTTACGTCGAAATCACGAAATAAAATAAGTGGGTTTTCGCGTCCCTAGCGCGTCGTGAAAGGGGAGCAGAGAGCCCACTATTTTGGAATATTTTTGAAAAAAATAATTTGACTTGGTTGCGTTAAAATCAAATTGAGACCATTTTCTGACTTAGTTTTTCACACTGATCGCAAATCCGGACTCAAATTTGCAAACGGAGCATGGGAAGACACGTTACACGCAAGTTCAATTCTATGGGTAATTTATTGTTTTCACCGAGTGTTACAATAACAATAATAACAATAACAACAATAACAACAAATTCTAGGGGTAATTTATTATTTTC
>JAABOM020034752.1:0-17054 GCA_011800125.2 Solanum clarkiae
ACTCAGATGCCTTTATGTGAAGATTATTACTCTCGTTTATGTTTGCACTTTCTGCTTTACATATTCAGTACGTATTTCGTACTGACCCCCTTCTTTCGGGGGCTGCCTTTCATGCCCGCAGGTATCGACGTACAGGTTAGGGACCCTCCTTCTTAGGATCTCTATTGACCGTTGCAGTGCTCCCTTTGGCTCCAGGAGCAAGATTTTTGGGTATATACTCATGGATTTTTATTATCTGCATTTTTTTTACTTATGTATATTCGAGGGTACGATGGGGCCCTGTCTCGTCTTATGATTCATTTTATCTGTATAGAGGTCTGTGGATACATGTGGGTGTGGGATTTTGTATGTGACATGACTGCGTATGTATGATATTTCTGTTGGGCGGTTTTACCGCAGCGGTGACCTTGTCGGCCCGCATATGCATATGTATACATGTTTGTTATGTACTAGGATTATGTTTGCAGGTGCGGTTAGTCAGTAAAACAGATGAAACTTTGCCAAAATTTTTTTGGTAGATTCCTTGGCTATAATAGTTGGTCTTTTGGGTTAGTGTTTGTCGGGGTTCTCATTCGGCACTAGTCATGGCCCCCGGATTGGGTCGTGACATATATATCCTTGGATAGTAACATAGATTACGTTATTAAAGTCAAAGAAAGTCATGCAAAAAATTCTTAATCCTTAATATCTTAAAATATAATTGTTGTGACTTCCTAAATATAACCTGTAGAAATGAAACAAAATGTTTTAAATCAAGAATTTCATAGATGTTATTGGAAGGCATAAGGAATAATATCTAATGATGAAATAAGATAGTTAAAGCATACTAATTTCTCATCTATGTATTTAAAGCTAAATAAATAAAAAGTGATGTGGCACTTTTCTTTTGGCCAATGATCCGATTTATCATCTTTTGAATAATTTATTTGAAAAATTTTCACTATATTTCTAGTTATTTATTATTATTATTATTACTCTTAGTAATAAATAAATGTGTCAATTACTACTTCTTCCATTCATTTCTGTTCTTTGTTTTAAAAATTTAAATGTCCCAAAATCTACTACTCCATTTACTTGTTACTCATCATTATAATCGATTTTAAAATCTATGAAACCATGCCCGAAATGTAATACCCCACAACTTTATTCATAGGATCCGAATTATTTTTATCGTAAGTATATAAGCTTGAACCTAGTGATGTTTTACTTGTTCCTATATTTTAAGGCTCATTCCTATATGTTGAAAGTGTATGAAAGTGATTTAGGATCACACGAGACGGCTAGTACTTAGTCGAGGTCAAACCTTCTTAGCAATTAAGTTTATCACATCAGATTATGCAAGGATCAACTTTAAATGACAATAATACTCAACACACAAAGAATTGGATGGCTCATTATCTAACAAATTAAAGATCTTTGAATTATCTTTCAAACATGTTAGGACCCCCCGGACGTTGTACGACTTCATTGGAGCTTGAAACTTTCGGTTTTGGGAAGTTTTGGACCAAGGTGACGCTCCATGGAGCCCTCACAGTCCATGTTAAAAGTGCAAGAGGGAGGATTGAATTTTCTTCCTTTTTCTCTGACTTGAACCTACACTCAGTTAGTCAGCTAGAGTATTAAATAGTCGACTATAACTTATTAAGTAAGAATACAGAATAAAATAAAGTGTGTAAAAGAAAATTCGACACTGTATGTTTTTATACTAGTTCGCATTCAATGTGAATCCTAGGTCCAGTCCCCTTGGGTTGCAAGGGATATCTCTTCAAGCCTTTTTTAAGTGATGGTTACAAGAAGTGAACTAATCTGCTCTCAATATTTTTCTTGTTTCCTTTTTTTTTTTAATACAGTCCTCTCTATCAAATTTTTCTTCTTTTCTCTCTTCTTTTCTTCCCACAGTAAAGCTAAGAGATCACAATGATTTTAAAGATAAAGAGCTTTGAAGAATGTCTTGATTTCAGTAGGCTTGTATAAATCTTGAGATGTCCGGATGCCTCTTTTTATATGAAGAGATGGCATCCCAATGGAGTTGATCCTTGGAATCAGACAATAAGGATTCCTTCTTCCAAGGATAAGGGTAAGGTTAAGGAAGGCCAAGTCAGGTACTCGTCTGACTGATTTCTAATCAAATCCGTCCTTCAAGATTGATCTCCTTAATTTGTGTTGCATTATTTCTTTCCTTCCACGTTTGATTGATTACTCCTTGATTGATCTTTCTTTCCTTTCATGCTTGATTGATTGCTCCTTGATTAATCTTCCAGATCTGCTCAATCTTCTATAACTACTCCATATTGGATCTGATTTATTTAGTATCCTTTCCTGCATCTTACTAGATCATTGTGCCTTGTATATTTTCAGCCAGGATTTCACTTTGCAGAATATGTTTTCTTTTTTATGCTTTCCTGCAATTTGTCATTTATCAAAACATATTAGCATAACAATCTCCCCCTTTTGATGATGACAAATTTAGTACGTATGTAGTTAACTTCCCTTAGTGAGTAGTTGACTTTCAGTTTTGCTTGTTGCTCCCCCTATCTGGTAAAGGGATGCTCCCCCTGACTTCATGCTTAGTCGACTAGCTGAAGAAAAGTGTGATTATACTATTTCTCCCCCTTTTGATCTCAGCAAAAAGAAAACAGCAGAGAAGGAATAGCCAATAATGCAGTAGTATAAAATAGTGCAGTAGTAGCATCAAAATAAGCAGTCTACAGAGTACACAGTGATTTTTTAAAAAGTAAAATTACATCACAAAAAATAGTTAGCCACGAGGATGGAGGAAGTAGGAGATAGTATTAATGGTGGCAGTCTTCAGATTCTCGAACATATTAGGCAGATTTGTCGCCATGGCATCATAATTGTTCAGAATCCTTTGAGCAACTTTGATGGAGTCTTTGATGGTTTGAATGAGGTGAAAACGAACTTTTCCCACATTAGTTCCAATTTCTTTTGTGATGTCCTTGAATTTCTTCAATGTTTCTGTGATGACCTCGAGTTTGAAGTGATATAACATGATCAGGTCTTGCAGATTCTCAAACGTTGCATCCATGCCTGATATATTGACACTCAATTCTTCAGCAATCTTTAGATCAGAAAGATTAGGAGGAACAAGATCACGAGGAGAGTCGTCACTAGTGGGTTCATCAATAGGACTAGAGGAAGGTTCAGTTTTAAGAGACCAGGAGTCATTGGAGAGAGTGTAGCCCATTCTACTGAACACTCTAAAGTTGTAACACTGTTTAATAATGAGAGGAGGGATGTCAGAGAGACATACATTGTTTGCCTCGGGAATCTTAGAAATAAGCATCCCATAAGGTAGACTCTGAGAATCCAGAGTGGAGCCAGCCATGTGAAGAAGAATATAGAAGGAGAGTTTGATTCTTTTCTTGGAGAGAAGACAGCAAGTGGAAAAAATGTCCCGAACGTAGAGGGTGGATAAAGATCCAGTAGGGGGAACAAGGGTACCACAATATGAGCGAGAACCCTAGCTTCAAAGGAGACATCCTTTGGGCCTAAGTTTGAGGGACAGGGAATTGAAGGAGAAGATAGGAGAGCTTTCTTTGCTTTTTCAAAAGAGATATCGAAGTCAGATGGCCATGAAGTTTTGACTGGGGAAGAGAACTCAGAACAAAGGATATCAAAGATCTCATAAAAAAATATCAGGGTCAAGAAAACTCCTTTTCCCGAGAACAAGGGTTTCAATTTCACCGGGAACAGAGGAGCGGAGGTTGGCATAAAAGAGTCTTACCAACGGTTCATAAACGATCTTTGGAGGAGACGAGAAACTTTTCTCCCATCCTTGAAACACAAAGAGTTCCTTGATGGGACACTAAATCGTCAGTAGGAGGTCCAAGTCCAGAATTCGTCCATGCATGATGGTTTTCGATTTGAGCGATTGAAACAGGGATTCATTCAAAGGGCTCCAGAAATCTGGCTTTACATCTGGCGAACTTTCAACATCAAATTTGTGTTTCTACTTAGAATCACCCAGAGAATGAGAGGGGGAAGAGTGTTTGAGGGATGAGAGAGGAGAATCAAAAGAGACAGGAAAAGAAAAAGAGAAGGAATGTACGAAGTCTACTGGAACAGGAGATTGGCCCAAGCCCTTTCCCTTGTTCCTAGTGCTCTTACAAGGAGGCATTCTGAGAGTTTGGAAGATGAAGGAGTCATAAGGAGTTTGTGGAAGTAAAAGAAAATTAAATAAGGATTTAAAGAGGGGGAATGGAAGTCGAAGAGAAAAGTTGATGGGAAGGAAGTGGCAAGGCGGAAAAGGGAAGAGATGCAGACTAACACACATGGAAAGACACGTTTATCAGCCGTCAAAAGCAATAAATCCAAGGTAATCATTTAAGGTAAATAAATCAATTAATTGAGAAACTTAATAATAATCATATTTAAAAAGATTTTGACACAATATTTAAGGAATTTCTTAGATTGCAAAATCTTTCTTCAAACAAAGGTTTAGTAAAAGTATCATTAAGCCGATTTTCCATATTAATAAAATCAGTTTCAATATTACCATTTAAAATGTGATCTCTAATAAAATGATACTTGATGTCAATATGCTTAGCTCTAGAATGATGAATAGGATTTTTTTGAAAGATAAATTGCGCTAGATTTATCACAGAAAATTTTAGTAGGATTAACAATCACATCATAATCAACCAATTGATGAATAATCAAAAGGATTTGAGTGCAACACAAACCGATGGCCACATACTCTACCTCAGTGGTAGATACAGAGACACAATTTTGTTACTTTCTATTCTAGGAGATGAGAGATTCTCCAAGGAACTGGCAAGATCCACTAGTGCTTTTGCGATCAACTTTATCACCTGCGTAATCAGCATCTACAACACCATGAAGATCAAATGCAGATGATTTTTATACGAAAATCCAAAAGAAGTAGTTTCCACTAGATATCAAATAATTCTTTTTACTGCAGTTAAATGAGACTCTTTTGGCGTAGCCTGAAATCTAGTACATTTCGTCTGGTAGCAGTAAGATAAAGTAGTGATTCAATCATACCTGTATACCTGGATTCATCAACGCTCTTACCATTTTCATCCAAGTCTAAGTTGCATGAAGGCCTCATAGGAGTGCTGATGGGCTTTACATTTTAAATTCCAAATTTTTTAATCAACTCCTTAGCATACTTATTTTGGCAAATAAAGATTCCATGATCAGATTGAAAAATTTGTAATTCCTAAAAGAATGTTAACTCACCCATATGACTCATTTCGAACTCACTTTGCATGAGATCATCGAATTCCTTGCACAGATTATCATTAGTACTTCCAAAGATAATGTCATCAACATAAATTTGAATAATAATATTATCAAAGGAGGATTTTTTTAATGAAAAGAGTTGTATCAATACTTCCTCTTGAAAATCCATGGTTTAGTAAAAATTTACTTAGCCGATCATACCAAGCTCTAGGTGCTTGCTTGAGATCATACAATGCTTTGGACAGGTTAAAAACATGGTGAGAGAATTTAGGATGTTCAAAATCGGGGGGAAGGGGGGGTTGTTTAACAAACACTTCTTCTATAAAACCATTTAAAAATGCTATTTTGACGTCGATTTGAAATAGTTTAAAACCTTTGAAAGTAGCATAAGCTAATAGTATACGAATAGACTCTAACCTGGCAACAAGAGAGAAAGTCTCGTCATAATCCGCTCTCTCCTATTAAGAGTAGCCTTGTGCCACTAGACGTGCTTTGTTCCTAATTACTTTTCCATCTTCGTTCAACTTATTTCTGAACACCTATTTAGTTCCAACGATGGAAGTGTTTTCAGGTTTGTCAACCAAAGTGCAGACTTGATTTTTCTCAAATTGATCAAGTTCTTCCTTCATAGCTTTAAGCTATTCGCTATCTTTTAATGCTTCTTCAACTTTCTTGGCTTCTAACTGCGAAATAAGAGCTATATTGGCACTCTTCTTGCTTGAGGCCCTTGTCCCCATCCAATCACTTGCATTCCCCATGATAAACTTCTTTGGATAGTCAGGTTCACTCCTCCACTCATTAGGGACTGAGTCAATTACCAGTGGACTTTCTTTTGACATAGTCGATTGGTCTTTCTCTACAGCTTCTTTTGAAGAAATAACTGCACTTTGTGAGTTGATAATTTCCTCATCATAGGAGTTGCATCTTTTCTCAGAGGGTTGATTAGATTCATCAAATATAATATGAACAGATTCTTCTACAGAGGATGTGCATTTATTGAATACTCTATAAGATCTACTAGAATTAGAATAACCAAAGAAGATACCTTCATCACTGCGGGGATCAAACTTACTTAATTGTCCTTATCGTTGTTGTGAATGAAGCACTTGCAACCAAAGGGATAGAAATAGCCAATGTTTGGATTTTCAATGAGTCTCATGCTAGCATGTCCCAACTTCTATGCCAAATCCATGGATCTTCTGACATTAAGGCCAGACATATGTGTTGAGTAGCACCTTTAATGGAATCAAGGATATAAACATTTTTATCTCTGCTTCCAGGGAAAATTTATTTTCTAGTGTTATCTTCAATGATGCATCCAGTGTTTTTGAACCTTACTTCCCCATCACAATCACATAGTTGACTAATGCTCAATAGATTGAACTTTAGCCCTTTCATGAGGTAAATGTTTGTGATGTCGTGGGATTCATTGAATAAGATAGTGTCAATCCCAATAACAGTTCCAGTGGAGTTGTCTCTAAAATAAATCTTTCTGCCCTTATAATCAGCAACAGATTTAAATAATGATTTGCTACCTGTCATATGATTTGAACATGCACTATCAAGGTACCATTTCCCTTTTGATTTAGTGTGATGTTCCTGCAAAATATGATTAATTATGATTTTTAGGTACTCAAACATTTTCGGGTCCTCTTTGGTTAGTAACTTTAACTTTCCAAACCATGTTAGATGGCTTTGAGTGGAGAAATCAACATTTGGAGCAGGTGTGACTAGGTTTTCCACAATAATGACAGGATATTTTGCCTGACTGATCAGAACTAGAATGACTAAGAAATTCACTTTGAGAGTTAGCTGATTTGAAGGATCTGTTTTGACTGGAAAAATTATCAATATTTTTCAATCGATTTTTTAGATCAAAATTCTCTTCATCTAGTAAATCCCTTTCAACGTCTCACACTTCAATCTTGATTTCTAATGCATTTTTATCATTTTGAATGATCTAAGTTCTCAAATGATTTTGTTAAGTCTATAATAGCTCAGTCCAGTAAAGCTCTTAATTCAATGCAATTCTTACAAAAATCATTGTTTACCTGGATAGTTTCACCTATTGCCATGAAGCAGATATTTGAAGAGTCCTCTTGATCGTATTCAGATAGATCTTCATCACTCCAACTACTAAAAGCTTTGTTTTTCAATTGTCCTTAAAGTTGTCTTCTCTTGGCTTCAGGATATTCGCTTGCAAAGTGTCCGAATTTACCACATTCATAGAACCTACCATCATTTCTGTTATAGTTAGTAATCTGTTTGTTCCCTGAATAATTTTGCTTACCTATCCTTTGGTTTTTGTTGCGCCTAAATGTTTCCATTACTGATTTTGTAATCAGTGCGATTCCATCTTCATTCGGATCTTCTTCATCATCTTGATTTTTATCAGTGGTTTTGGATGCAACATATTTTTTCTTATCATCCTCCTTCCCCTTTTTATTCAAGTTTGTTTTCTCAAAAGCAATCAGATCACCTCTGACTTCATCATAAGTGAGGTTATTAAGATTTATTCTTTCAAGAGGCACAACTTTAGCATGCCATTGAGGTGTAGACTTCTGAGGATCCTTCTAATATGCTCAATAGGAGGATATTCTTTGCCCACAGCCTTGAGTTCCCCAATGATTTTGTTGAGGCAAGCAAACATACTTTCCACTGATTCACCATCCTTCATTTGGAACAATTCATATTCATAAACTAGTAGACTGACAATTGTTTCCTTGACTTTGTCAATATCCTCATAGGTGACTTCCAATTTGTCCCACATTTCCTCAGCAATTTCACAACTAGAGATCTTTTCATATTCTTCTACACTGATAGCATTGTAGAGAACATTCTTTGCCCTGAAGTTGATTTGAATGACTTCCATGTGCTCATTTTTGTAGTTCTCCAAACTAGGTATAACTGCTGGTTGGCTACCTTCAGTATTTGTTTAACCTTCAGTTGTTAGTTTGGCAACAGGAATGGGAATGTCACTCAATTTGATAACTCTCTAGACCTTCACATCATAGGATTTAATGAATGTTTCCATTCTTATCTTCCAGTGTGAAAAGTGTTTCCCATTGAAGTAGCAAGGTCTGGTTTGAGATGTTACCTCTTGAAAGAGAGATCCAATTGTTTACTATTGGTTTGCCATGATCATTTTTCACCTATGGTTAGATAGAAAACATAGTAAGATCAAGCTCTGATACCAACTGAAAGTGCAAGAGAGGGGTGAATTATTGAATTTTCTTCCTTTATCTCTGACTTAAACCTGCACTCAGTTAGTCAGCTAGAGTATCAAATAGTCGACTATGACTTATAAAGTAAGAATGCAGAATAAAGTAAAGTGCATAAAAGAAAATTTGACACCAGATGTTTTTATACTGGTTCAAATTTAATAAGAATCCTAGGTCCAGTTCCCTTGGGTTGCAAGGAATATCTCTTCAATCCTTTTGTAAAATGATGGTTATAATAAGTAAACTACACTTACTCTCAATATTTTTCTTATTTCTTTTTCCTTTTGATACAGTCCTCTCTATCAAATTTTTATTCTTTTCTCTCTTCTTTTTTTCTCACAGTAAAGCTAAGAGATTACAACGATTTTAAAGATAAAGAGCTTTGAAGAATGTCTTGATTGCAGTAGGCTTATATAAGTCTTGAGATATCCTGATGCCTTCTTTTATATGAAGAGATGGCATCCGAAGAGAGTTGATCCTTGGAATTAGGCAATGAGGATTCCTTCTTTCAAGGATAAGGGTAAGGCTAAGGAAGGCCAAGTCAGATTCTCGTCTGACTGATTTCTAATCAGATCCGTCCTTCAAGATTGATCTCTTTGATTTGTGTTGCTTTATTTTTTTCTTCCATGCTTGATTGATCTTTCTTTCCTTCCATGCTTGACTGATTGCTCTTTGATTGATATTCCTTTCCTTCTATGCTTGATTGATTGCTCCTTGATTGATCTTCCAGATCTGCTCGATCGTCTTCTATAATTATTCCATATTGGATCTGATTTATTTAGTTTCCTTTCCTGCATCTTACTGGATCATGGTGCCTTGTATATTTTCAGCCAGGATTTTCATTTGCAGATTGTTTCCTTTTTATGCTTTCCTACAATTCGTCATTTATCAAAAAACATATTAGCACTAACACATGTGAGGTCACACCGCCCATGTGGAGCCCCCTGAAGTAACTTGTGGCCTATGGAGGGTGTTGGCCCTTAAGAGTGGTGTTTTAAACTAAGGCACACCACACTTAGACCCCTCACGGTCCATGTGACACTTCACGGACCATGTGGTGGGCCGTGTGGTGGCCTTGGCTTGAAATCCCACAATTTTGGGACAAAGCATGGTGACACGGCCAAGTACATGGATCGTGTGGAATGATACGACCCGTGTCGCCTCCTGTATGGCTTCCAGAGTGAAAAATTTCTAAGTATGAAATCCCTGTCTCATAACTTTATCGTGAAAAGTTTCTAAGGAGAGGGGTACGGGCAATGTCACGGCCCATATGACATTACACAGCCCGTGTGGCCTCCTATGAAGATGATTTCGTCGAAAATCCTAAGTATGGGATTACTGTTTCAGACCTTCATCAAGTGTAAGTTTTTCTAAGTATTGGTTCACGGACAATTATATGGTCCATGAGGTGTGTCACAGACCATATAATCCTCCTTGAAGTGATGGCATTTAATTTTTTCAACTCATTTTATTAATGGAATTTTCGTATATATGGTTTATTCTAAGGGTCTTTTGTGACTTCCTATGCTACTTAAAGCCTTCCTAATGACCTAAATTTCATTCCTATCATTCAAATTCATTCCTCTCATTTTAAATTCTCTCAAGTCTCTTTCAAAGAATTCTTGTGGGTCTTAAGCTTAGGGATCAAGGAAGGGCTCTTTCTTCACCAAATTTCTTCTTGAATCTTCCCTATTAGCTAAGGTATGTGGGTTTGATTCTTGGTCTCTTTCAATGAAGAAGACTCAAAATCCCTTTGACTTGAATTTTCATGAATTTAGCTTACTTTAAATATAGGTTTTCAATAATATGATTTATTAAATTCAATTGGAGTATGGCCAATGTTTCATTGGTGATTTTAAGTTGATTAAGCCCTAATATGATGGTTTGCATTGAGATTATGAAGTTATGAATGTGCATGTCCTCTTTAAAGCTTGATTTGTGCATAGGTAATCTATATTATGTTTTAAATGCGAATTTTACTTATGTCTTTACTTAAATTTCATAATGTATTATTGATTTGAGTTTGAATCTCTATTACCCATATTATTCTAATGTCATTCATAGCATATGCATTCATGAGCATTAGATTTATGAAATTACCAATGGGTTAAGCTCACATATATTTTATGAAATGATTTCGGTGGGTTAAGCTCACATATTGGTTATGACAAGAATATGATTACATAAATATCTATTGTTATTAGTTCTTTGAGCATATTGGGTGTTTGCACTATATTGTTTAATGAATGGGTTATTCCTATGCATGAGAAATATGATTTTGAACTATGATTTGGCTTTTTAGCCAATAAATGAATGATTATGAAAAATGTTTGGATTTTAAGCCTAAATGTACATTGAAATGACTATTGTCTCTTTGAAAGCATGTATATGTATAAGTATTCTTGTGGGATGCTTGACTTAACACCGATGGATTGGAGCATCAGGGCTATCCCAAAGGGTCCTCTCCCTTTCCATGAACTATGTGCTAGCATAAGAATGGTAGCCATCACCAAAATGACTAGGTTGTAAGGGATGGTTATTCATTTATTGATATGATATGAAATGATAATGGAAATCCTTTCTAAATGATCGGGTCATAAGGAAGGTGTCTATCACACTTGAATGATCGAGTCGTAAGATATGGTGTAGATTATCTTTTGCAAGTAATCTTCCTTCACATGATGGGAGGTCAACATCGGAAAAATTCATGTAATAGCTCGCATGAGTTTTAGATGTCGGTTATAGTACCTCCCCACTATATATAAGCATTATTGCATTTTATGCATCAGAATCTTATGCCATATTCTATATGATGTGCCCTTGTCAACTAACACTGAATGCAAGTTTGATAAGTCATATGCATTGCATTAGTACATTCAAACATACTAACGCATACTTTTACCTACATGATTTTATCATGTAGGGACCGAGGATTATGTTCATCCACTATACGACGCCTAGCTTGGATCTTGAGTTTTGCTTGTTATGGTGAGTCTTATCTTTCAAGGACAAACCACCTTTCCTCTATATATGGTGTTTTATTTATGTATTTCTTTGAAGGTGAGCCCGGGCTATGTCATGGCCCCCGTCCTATCTTATAATTAGAGGCACCATTGGACATCTTGTAAACTCCTCTACATTTATATTCTAAGTGTTGTATTAGAGATCATGTTTATGGCTTTGGTTACTTAATGGCTATCGTCATATGGATTGGTTATGAGCTTTATGATATGGTTATATGTTTGATGAGAATGATCCTAAATATGAATTGTCCTCATAGAGTGAGTTATACTTACCTCCCCTTAGTATTTATGTGTTTACGTGCTTTGTAAATTCATGTTTCTCTCATTCCCTACAACATCCCCATAGTGTGAGTCCTATTTTTTCATTCCTTAGAATTATGTGTTTCCTATTCGATTACGCTTCTAAACTGATGATGTGAGTATGGATATTATGAGGCTTGTTTGGGAACTCTCGGGTTCCTATTCTCCATGTCACTCCTAAGTCCTAAGTCCGGGCCGTGACAAAACATCACTAATTTTACCTTATTCTGAGTTTGGAGTAAAATGTTATGACTCTTGTATGATGGACTGCTAGTGCAAAGTTGGTTTACGACCCTGAATTACTGGTCGTAGATTGAACTATGATCCCATGCTTTCAGCTCATGGATTGACTTTTTTCAAGTCAAATTTTGGATCCCAAACTCTATGGACCCTACGAGTCGTAGAAGATTCTACAATTCGTAGTTGAGCCCATCGAATGAGTTCCAGGATGCCGATGATATATAATTAATTAAGCATAACTCTCTGTATTGCTACTAATTTACTCAAACCATGTTATGTATTTTATTCCTTCTAATGCAACAAGAATCTCCGTATTTACAATCACAAAAATGCAAAAATGGCTCTAGCTAACAACCAATGTGCAATAATGTTGAAGGTAATTTTTGGCATTTTCGATCAAATTACAATTTTGCCCTTTCAAAAGTTACCTTGGATCATTTTTGTTGATTCTAAAAATTGGATTATGAAAAACTCTTAAAAAGTTGAAGTTTTTTCTAATAAATGAGTTTTTAAAGGCTTAAAGTTGGAAATTTTGAGTTTTGGGATCATTTTGAGTCTCCAGTATTGAATTGTGATTTTGTTGATTTCATTAGTTCCAGAATGTCGAATCTAATCTGGGAGAACTAGCATAACTGAATTTTGAGTTAAAAACGTACATTTTAGGCCCAATGTTTTTTTTAGTTTATTTCGAATCCTAAGTTTGACTTGGGTCAACATTCAAAGTTTGGAGGCTTAGATCGAAATTTCATCAATTTTAGTTCCATTCGTGGGCCTCAGTGTCGCGTTTGTGAAGTGCATTACAATGAAACTCCCCGTTCGTGATCCCCACTTCCGCATTCGTGGAGGGTTAATCCCTCTTGGTCTCCGCATTCGCGGGCCTTGATCCATGTTTGCGGAGCTCTGCGTGTGACTGAATATGTCCATCTTTTGAACTTAAGTATTAAAACATTTCTACCATTTTTGACAGTTCAAACTTCGTTCTAGAGAGAAGTTTCAAGGGTTTTGAAGACAAATTGATTGGGTTACTATTTTTAACCTATTTCAATAATTTCCATTGATTAATTTGTGTTTCCAAGTTATAATTTTTGGGATTTCAAAGGTGGAATTTGGGGATTTTTGATATTTTAATTGATGATTCCACCCTCATCTTAACTCTATTTTTTAATTGGTTTTCACTGTTGGAATCCTTATTAGAGGAGGATGTTTTCATATATTAATTTTTAGATTTCAGCTACTTTTTTTGGCATAGGATTTTTGACCATTTTGCCTCTTTTCTCTGAATTGATTGATTTTAGCGTCATTAGATTCGTTACGTTATTGTGATGCTATAATTGAATAGATTTTGGTTATTTGGAGTACGTAGAAAGGAAAAAGCTTGGAGTTGACTTTATTTAAGACTATATAAGGCAAGTGCGCTTCTAACCTTTGTTTAGTAAGATTGAGCCTTGTATGCTCCTATGTGTATAGATTTGAGTGCTTTGGGTTGAATTGGATCAATATAGTCTTGATTATGATATTTCAGATCGAGTAATTAGTCATATGGTGATATATTGACATGTGAATAAATTGTGGATGCAAAATATATGGGAATTTGTGAATCGTTTGATGTTGATATCGAGATGGTTTTTGAGATGTGAATTTTATTGAGACTATGATTATATTGAAGTATTGATTCACATGGACATCTTACATATTTTATTAATACGATCATGATTATTATGCTATATGTATACGTGTTTGCTTGATGATACATTGAAAATGAAAATCTGAAGAAAAATGGTTCTGGCTAGTGAAAAGAAAAAAAAGAAAAGAGATGAAAAGCCGAAGAGAAATTGTTCTGGCTAGATATGAAAGAAAGGGTCGAAGGGAAATGGTTCCTATGGATACATGGTCCATGTGTGACCCCCATGGATTCCAACTGAGGCATGATTATGATCAACGTATATCTATCATAGGACAGACATGCATCACGATTATTTGACATTTGATCACATTATTTACATCTCATGGCATTTACTCCATTTTATATTACTCTGGCTTGTTATTATTATATGAAATGCTTATGAGACTGTATATCTATTGTACCATTTGACTTATTTATAGTTGGATCCTTTTGAGATGTGATGCTATGTGATGAGTATATTTATGTCCCTATGATCTCTCTATGTTATACATATTATGCTGGGACTTTTCTATGGGCAGGTTTGTAGTTCGATAATATGTGGTTGAGTGTTAAGAAGTACTTGTGTTATTCATTGATTTACCTTACATTAGTTCCTTTTGTTGAGTAACGTGTTGTTTGGTGCTCACCCCTTACGGCATTTTTATAGCTTGCAAGTCCGATCCCTCAGGTTAGACTTTTCTCATTTTGGGATTGAGCTTCCAGATTATTCTCGAGGTAGTTGCTTATGTCTTTAGCAAACCTTTGAGGAATCCATTATTATGTTATGCTCTATTTGAGAATTAGACATTTGAGACTTGAATTTCTTTAAGTATTCTATATTTAGAGGGTTGAACATATGATACCTGTCATGGGAAGGTGTTAGTTTTAGTTTAGAATGTTAGATCTATCCTATTTAGATTGTTTATCTTCCACTATTATTATTATGTTAGGTTATTAAGTCTTGGGTTGACTCGCCTTAGTGGGTTAGGTGAGTGTCATCATGCCCGATTTTTGAGTCGTGACAATTTGATTGAAGAGCCCCAGGTTCATAGGTCTTACATGTGTACAAGCCTAGTCTAGTAGAGTTTTAAGGATCAATGCGGAGACGTCTATTGTCATTTAACTCGAAAAACTGCATAACTATCAAATGATCCACCCAATAACCAAAACAGCATCACTATGTCACAAATTGCCTAAGGTCACTATATGCATGCCCAAACTAATATAATAGTCACAGAAACATAGAAACGACTTGAAGGGTCATTACAACATCCCGTTAAATAAATATTTGTCCACAATAGTACAAATAAAGGCATACCCGAAGGTTCAAATAAGCTGGGGTACTTCCCCCACATGCCTATCTCCAACTCTTAAGTAGCCTCCTCGATTGGTCGATGGCTCCTCTAAACCTTTAACTAGTATGGCCCTAGGACGCAATTTCTTAACATCCCTAGCTAGAATAGCTATTGGCTCCACAACAATTATCAGAAGGTTATTTGATGCAACTGAATTATATTGAAGCATACGTGACTCATTTGAAATATAAGGATGTAGCATCAATCTATGGAAGATGGGGTTTACAGTAGAATACACAGGAGGTAATCTAACTCATATGCCACAGGCCCAACACACTTCAAAATCTTAACTAGCCTAATATATCAAGCGCAAAAGCTTATTCTTTTGGCCAAATTGCATTACTTCTTAGGGAAATACTCTATCACTAACCTCAGAGCATATCGGGACTCCAACCCGTAACACATAGGGATTCTAACCCTAAGCATACAGTAGGCAGTGAATACAATAGTCATAGGCATCCTTAGTGTGTCAAACAAAAGCTCTGTAATCTCACAAATAATCTAAAGTAACAAAGAATCAGTGTAACAACCTCTAAGGGACCCTCAAAAGGCCAGTCATTCACCCCATCAGTTCAAACCACTAAAATGTAACAAGAACCAACAGGATAAATATACATGCCCTCAACAGACCAGTAGATATCCGAATGATCACGATCACCCACAACTGAAACCATATTCCACATATACTGACTTTACCCCATTTCCTATTCCCTCACGTAACCAATCCATATAATTAACCACAATGGACTCATCGGTTAACCGATGTTAAAACAATCGCAGGCAACAATGGTTGTAATCAGATACCCACGTATTTCCCCTTGCCTCTCAATCCATCAATCCCAACAATATTAAACAACCATGAGTGTAGTACTCGTCAGAACACCACCACAGTATAATAGATAACTGGCATGACAACCCTCAGTAGCTTCAACACAACAACTAATACTCAGGAATATAGCATATGGTTGACATACTAGTCACCACTATTCTCAACAATTGTCAGATATACGGAAGTGCAAGAGATACTCAATATGCCACCCCCAGTAGACTAATTATTCACTCATCTGCATACAGATGTATACCACATTTCTCTGTCACACTTCTCCGCAGATATCATCATTCAGTCACCCTCGATATACCATGCACAACGAAGGTAAACCGATACAGAATCAAATACCTACTGGCCCCAACATCAGGTAACCAGAACTACTGCAAATTAACATTATACAACTTATTGCAAGCTTGAATAGTTTACCTTAACAATACTACCTCAACTGGCTAAAATCTAGCAATTTCAGTATCTATGAGCCAATTATATCAACATAGCCCTTAATAGATCAAATCCTAGCAGGTAGGGTCGTCAACAAGTCCACCATAAAAAGTATGGCTAGTACAAACAAGTCAATAAATCCATAAACACCAGAGGGGCATTAATCAGCCTAAAAGACACACCCAGGGATTCCTAATGGCCCTAGCAGGTCCAAAATGTAAGTTTCAAAATGTCCTCTGGCTTGATCCTCATTTGATGGTACCCCACCTTTGTAGCAACAGAATATCCCTTTTTGGTAGAATCCTAGGAAAATCGACAAAGAATACATCTGAGAACTCACAACTACTGGAACCGGCTCTACAACAAAAGCCTCAACTATCATATCACAACCATGCGCCCAATATACCAAACAATCAACCAATTCATCCCTTGAGCATGAATATAGAACATAATACCAGTGGATACAAGACTAACAGATCTCTGCCACACTATTGGAGGCATATTAGGTATAGATAAAGTAACAGTCTAGGCATAATCATCCAGCACAACATAATGAGAAGCTAACCAATCTATACCTAGGATAGTATCAAAGTTAGGCATATCTGGCAATATTGAATGGGCCCAAGTATTAAACCCCTAAAGAGTAACCACACATATCTTGCACACCAAATCCCCCACTAAAGAATCCCCTACTAGAGTCAATACATGAATTCGAAACAAAAGAGGCTCGAGGCTCACACCTAAGAAAGAAATAAG
>JAABOM020034772.1:0-17051 GCA_011800125.2 Solanum clarkiae
TGAAATCAATTGGGAGGTGAGGGTTTTAGTCCCTTGTTACCCATAATTTCAATAGTTTGAATTTAATCCACATATCTTTCTATTCTGTTCCCTTTTTCCTTTCTTCCTTGTTTGATCTTTATCAGCCCTCTTAAACTTAACTCACGAGCTATACAAGTCATTTTTTTACTTTAAAAAGGTTTTAAAACCCATTCCTAAGCCCTTATTATGTTCAAACAAAGAGTAGGGCTAAAAGAAGGCATAAACCTGTGCAGATTGATTGTCTACCTTTATCCTAAGTATGTAAGGCTACTTAAAGTGTTGGATTGAGTTCATCCACGTGCCCTTTTGTTCCCATGATTCGAATTGGATTGTAGGAATTAAGTAGTGAAATCCCATAATCTTAATCTTCGAATTACTTTCCATTATGATTGAATTTTCACGCTTATAAATCTTGATAAATATTTTCTCTCAAAATAATAGTCAAAGATTCTAAGTTATGAATAGTGAATTTTCCTTTCTATGTCCTTTGAACGTTGATGCATACACTTAGCATGTCATGCACTTTGCATTATTTACTTGTGTTTTTCTTTAATGTATTTTGGAGGAATATTTGAGACTTTGGTTGCTTATTGCTCGTCCAAGGTGTTTTGCTGTGAAGAGAGTCTGATAGGGAGCCCTAGATTCTCCTTAAGTCTAGAACCACCAAAAATTAGTTAGTCCAATGCCTCTTTGACCATAAGAAGGGATTTCACTACTTAATTCCTACACTACTTAATTATCAAAACACCTCTAGATGAGAGAATGCTTATAGAACTCACTTTCCCAATCTTTTTCAGCAAATCCAATGCTGGAATGACGATCAACACGAAACATTATGTGGGGAAATCATCTTGGTTGAATTTTGATCAACCAGATCAAAAGATAATTTTTGGGACAAAAACGCAATTCTAGAAGAGTGCGTGATAGGTCTGCATTGTGAATTTGCACTTAACTGATGTTCCAATATTTTTTGCGAGATTAGAAAATGAATTGAAATATTTTGGTAAAAATTGTACTTGGAGGAAGCAGGTCCGCGACACGGACCTGGTTAATCGTAGGACAAAATTTTCAGGTTATTCAGGGGCATTCCAGACTTTTTCTACATCTCCTAAACTTAACCCATGACCAATACAAGTCAATTTTGACTTAAATTTTTTTTTTTACTCGTTCCTAAGCCCTTATTATATTCAAACAAAGACTAGGGCTAAAAAAAGGAGAAGAGAAGCCAGAGATTCAAATGATTGGGGCATAAACCTGTGCAAACTAATTGTCTACCTTTATCCCAGGTATGTAAGACTACCTAAAGCATTGAATTGAGTTCGTCCTAGTGCCCTTTCATTCCCATGATTCGAATTGGATTGTAGGAATTGAGTAGTGAAATCCCATAATCCTAGTTTTCAAGTTACTTTCCCCTGTGAATATTTTTCCCTGAATTATGTCTCTAGGAACCTTCATTATAATACCATCTTCTAATTCCTGATTTTTAAGTGCGTGAAAAATATGAATTTTATTTGCACTTTAAATCTACAATCATTGATCTGGTAGTTCAACATTTATACTACTCAGTACTCTCTATCAGGTCTTACAGTTTGATCATATCTACAAAATAATGATCATCAATACTATACAAGGCTTTCTCCATGTATTAAAAATTTTCACACATAATCTAAATTTGAAATATGCATAAGAGAAACAATAAAGTTTTAATCTCGAAACAAATGTTGTTTATCATCTCATTAGGGCCATTTAAATTTCCTACGCTAAGAGTGAAAAATAACACTATCTGTATAGAAGTATAAATGGGGTCAAACTTGAATCCACTGCCACTACAATACAAACTTGGTACATGCAAACAAAATCTATTATAACAGTAATAGAGACTTGAGTCGTAAACTGAAGTGTAATTCAGCTATTCCAAATAGAATGCATCTACCACCAGCTTTATCCCTAATGCAGCTAGCGATAACCCCTATCAAAAGGGAACTATCTGTTGAAATTCATACATCAACCTATGTACAGTGGTGGATCCAGGATTTGAAGTTAGTAGGTGCTTTATAAACCCATGGCGAGACACTCGGCCTTATAAACCCTTTCTCTAACAAATCCCTCAACTGCTCCTTCAACTCTTTCAACTCCGCAGAGGCCATCCTATATGGTGGAATGGAAATAAGATGGATGTCAGGAAGAACATTAATTCTGAAGTCAATCTCCCTATCAGGAGGGATTCCAGGCAGATCCTCAGGAAACACATCAAGAAACTCACTCACAATCGGAACAGACTCAGGAGAAGGGGACTTAACATCATCAGACTTGACTTGTACGAGGTGATAGATACATCCTTTAGAAATCAGTTGTCGGGCCTTGAGTTAAGAAATAAACTTACACTTCGGTGCAACAGATTCTCCTTTCCACGCAATAACAGGTTCATTTAGTAACTGAAATTTGATGGTCCAAGTTCGGCAATCAACAGAGGCATAGTAGGCGTGAAGCCAGTCCATACCAAGGATCATATCGAAATCAATCATCTCCAACTCAATCAAGTCAACAAGAGTATCTCTATGATAGATAAACACCACACAATCTTTATAGAGCCTCTCAGCTCGAATGAACTCACCAATCGGAGTAGAAACAGAAAATGGCTCACACAAACACTTGGGAAAAATCTAAATTTACTCGCCACATATGGTGTCAGAAAGGAATAAGATTCACCTGGATCAAGTAAAGCATAGCAAGGAAAGGTAAAGACTCGAAGCATACCCATCACAATATCTGGTACAACCTCTTGGTCCTGTTAGTTCCCCATCGCATATAGACGGTTTGTCCCATTGCCTACCCCTGGTGTAGCTCCTCTCTGATTACCCCTCGTTGGCGGTGTTGTAGTAGAAGTCTGGTCCTTATTTCCCCATATCGGACAATCTCTCTAAAAATGGCCCGGCTGACCACACTTGTACAACCATTCCCTCTATTTTTACACTCTCCCAGATGGATCCTGCTACACCTTCAATGAGGTGGCTTCCCTCTAGAGCCAAAGACCGCACTTGCTTGAGACTGCGCAACCTATGCCCTAAAGTTTGGCTGACCCCGGGAGCTCTGATCATATCTCTGGATCGAGACTGGTGGAATGGCTGAAGATGGTGCATAGCTAGAGGACCTCTTCTGGAAATAGGACTTATCTCCCTTACCCTTCTTAGTCTTGGTAGGCTCGGGGCTTGCTAATTTAGCCTCTTACTCATATGCTCCTCTCTGTCTTTCTTCTTATTTTCCTCAATTTGCTGGGCATAGTCCATCATTCTGGAGATATCCATGCCTGGAATCAACACTGCTGCCTTGCACTCTCTCTTCACCTGCTTATCCAACCTAGATACAAACCTCATCCTCGCCCTCATATTCGGGATCATCTCTAGGGCATAACTGGACATCTAGATGAATTTCAGGTTATACTCTTTAACAGTCATCCCTTCCTGTTTCGTATTCACAAACTCCACGACCTTTGCCTCTCTCAACTCCTAAGGGAAGAAGTGATCGAGTAAGGCACTCTCAAACTCATCCCAGGTAGTGGGCCCAACATCCTCAACTCGACTCTCTTCCCACCAGTTGTACCACACAATAGCCACATCCTTAATCTGATACGCAGCGAGCCCAACTCTTTCGGTCACAGTTGCATGCATGGTTTTTAGTACGTTCCATATCTCATCAATAAGTTCTGTGGGTCCTCCTTGACCTTGGACCCAGTGTAGACAGGTGGGTTCATCCTGAGAAAGTCTCTCAATCCAAAGGCAATCGTCAGCTCATGAGAGCTAGAGCTAAGAGTCTGTGAACCCTAGTTCCCACTCTGGGCAGCTACCAACTGTGTGAGCATGGCAATAACTCCTTTGAAGTCAGCCTCAGTAATAGGAGCAAGTGGAGCAGTAAGTGTCACAGGGATACTAGCAGTTCTGACTGGTCGACCTTGGCCCCTCGTTTCCATTTGAGAAGACACCTCTGAAGTAGGGCTCTTAGCAGTGCTAGCTGAAGCATTCCTCTATTTACACTGCATCTACGAGGCATGATCTGCAATCATGTAACGCACGAGTTAGAGAAGAATCTTATAGAGTTTTCAACTCTATCGCAAGAACTCAGAATACCAAAGAAGTGTAACATTCCTAATGTCTTATAGCCTCTCATTTATGAAGTGTGGTGCATAACACACCCATAAACAAGACTCTACTAGACATAAATTCATAGACTCCATAATACTCTTGAAATCTGTGCTTTAATACCAAGTTTGTCACGCCCAAGAAGGTACCCTTAGCGTGGCCAGCACTCAGAGACTATTGCTAGCCCCCCAAAGAACCACTTAGCCTCATTATCACATCGTATACAACAGTGAAAGAAGAACACAAGAAAAACATCATATGTAAGGATAAATGATATAATATAGAAACAACTCTATTATATTATACTTATAAAACAGAATAGGTTTGAATACATCATTACTCGGTACTCCTCTACTCATGGTCTATGAAGCCTCTACTCAACAAGTCTAAATGGTGTCATGATAGAGCATAAATACCCCAATCAAAGAAAGAAAAGGTATCAAACCAACTCATAAAATAAAAGAGCGCCTCCGGATGGCAAAGAGTGATCACCAACTCTGGAAGTGTACAGAATCCGGGCCTCAACGATGCGCATGCTGAGACCCTCTATCACCTGTACATCATGAAAAGATGCAGAACCAAATGGACATCAATACATGGAATATACTGGTATATAAAATAGCTCAACAAAAGTAAAGCTCGACTAACTCATCTCGACTTATCAACTCATGCTTGACTCAATATACAAGTCTGAAGTAAATCATGTTTTTAAAGTATACTCAGAAAAATAGACACAGTAATAATAAACTCAGCTTGAAAATGTCATGCTCAATCAATGTTGCTTGAGAGTTTATCTAACCGATATACTCTCCACCCCACCATAATTTATGGTGATGTGTAACGAATTTGATGTCATTGCCACGCCCGCCCTTAACTTGCCACAGAGAAGGGCGATCAACTGTCTCTCGGATCCATAATAAATGTCCACTTGCGGGACTAGAGTCGCCAAAACGAGCTGTAACAACTATCCTACATTGGCAATGTAGTTCTGTGGGTTAAAGTAGATATATATACTCACTCCTCGCTCGGTGCTCGATCCTCCCCCCAAGACTAAAACATGCTCAACTTATTAATCAGCTCCAATCTCAATACTCATTCAATCAACTCAAAACTCAATGCTCAATCAATCAACTCAAATCTCAATGCTCAACTCAACTAAGTCTCTCATTAACTCAATCAATCAATGCAAGAAAATCAAACTTGATCCAAACTCAAACGATCATTTAGACTCACTCAATTTACTCATTATGTAATGCAAGCAAGATATTCATGCGTAGCAATATATGGGTTACTCAATGCAACATGCCTCTCATGCTCGATCATACTCAAAGTTCTCAACTCATATACTCAACCTCAACCTCAACTTCAACCTCAACCTCAACTCATTGACATGCATGGAATTCATAAACTCATGAAATTTAGGGTTCATGCTATCAAGTATGGAATACATGTATAAATCTCATATCAATAATCATGCAGTGTAGCAATTATCTCATGTAGTAAAATAGGACCTCATGAATGAATACAAAGATTTAGTATTTGGGTGGTAGAATTTCTCAAATCTCAACTCTTTTCCAAATCTTGACTCAAGATGATGAAGGGGCATATGAAGGAAGGAATTTCACACTTTGATAAGCCTTACATACCCAGGAATAGAAGAAAAATTGAACATCGGTTGATCCCTACTCTTGGACTGAAAACCTTAGCTCTTATTTCTCCTCCAATGCTCTAAAGAATTTCCCCCAAGGTGAAGAATGAAGAATGAATGCCCTAGGGTTTGTTTTGAGACCTTATACAAGTCTAAAAACGTTCAAGGAGTTAATTAAAGGAATCGAAATGGACAAAAATATCCCTTATTAAAACTGCTGACAGGGTCTACGGGACCTCGTCTACAAGTCGTACAGCCTTCTACAAGTCATAGACTTCCTCTCATAGACTAGAAGTCCGATAATCTGAGTTGCTGGAAATTGACACGAAACCTCATTCTACGAGTCGTAGATTTTCTTTCATAAAACAGGGAATCTGAAATTGGACTTCACTGAAATTTGTCACGAAACCCCCGTCTACGAGTCATAAACTCCTCTCGTAACCTGAAGGGTCTTGAAAATTAGAGTTATTGGAATTCCCTACGACACCCCTTTTTACGACTCATAAACCTCCAATGAATCTTAATGACTCTCATAAACCTGCTTATGCAGCTTCTTCTTAGATTTTTCTTAGCATCTCCTTCACATCTACATCCATATCAGGTAGGAAAGAATTAGGGGGTGTTACAATATTCTAGGTTGAAAACTCTACTATTCTACTCTACAAAGCATCATACTCTTGTGTGTGAACAATTGTAAAGAAAGAGAGAGAAAAAGAGTGAGATTTTCTAGACTAGGCTTTCTTGAGAGGAGTTGAAAATTTCTGATCTGCACATCAGACTAAGAGAAAAAGATAGTTTATAAATACCCTTTCACTTGAACCTTAAAGGAATCTTTACTGACCTAAGGGGATTGGAAGTAGGCACTACATTGGTGTTCTGAACCAGTATACATCGTTGTGTCTATTTTAACTTTCTGCCTTTATATTCTCTGTCATTTGCTAAGTCGACTACTCATCAAGCTCAGTCGACTACCAAAAAAATTTCAGTTCACCCCCCCCCCCGCGACTATCAATACCATCTTCTAATTATTTTATTTGCACTTTAAATCTACAGCCATTGATCTTGTAGTTCAACATTTTATACTACTCAGTACTCTCTATCGGGTCTTGCAGTTTGATCATATCTACAAAATAATGATCATCAATACTATACAAGGCTTTCTCCATTTGTTAAAATTTTTCATACATATTCTAAATTTGAAATATGCATAAGAGAAACAATAAAGTTTTAACGTCGAAACAAATGTTGTTTATCATCTCAATTAGGGCCATTCAAATTTCTTGCGCTAAGAGTGAAAGACAATACTATCTGTATAGAAGTATAAATGGGGTCAAACGTGAATTCACTGCCATTACAATACAAACTTCGTACATGCAAAAACAAAAAAAAAATCTATTATAACAGTAACAGAGACTTGAGTTGTAAAGTTAAGTGTAATTTAGCTATTCCAAATAGAATGCACCTACCACTAGCTTTATCCCTAGTGCAGCTAGCGATAACACCTGTCACAAGCGAACTCTTTGCAGAAATTCGTACATCAACCTATGTAGACGCTGATCACTTTGGAATGCTTTTAGGTTTCCTCCATGAACTAGGCTAAATTCACTTTCACAGCCTTTGAAATTTTTTTCACTTGAATCCATTCTCCATGCACCATGATTATACTACCATCTTCTAATTCATCCTCATCAAGTCGTTGAATGTTTACTACAAAGAGAAGCATCATACTTTGTTAAGTAAATACTGTTTATTCTGTGCCAAGATAGCTTTTAGATCCAGTTAGCTAAGAATACCCGCACCATTCTATATTTAACAATTTAATCGACTGAATAGTCTTCGTAATAAACTTGGTACTTTCTAATTCTTCCTCTGAGAAAAACTATTTACTAAATCAGTTCTACTGACTTCATTATACTGTCGTAATACAAAATAATAAACGCATATACTGACGATGAAACTATTATTTATCCTGTGTCAAGGAGCTAGCTAAGTATAGCTGCACTATCCTGTCTTAACATTGCTATAAAGTCTTCGTAATAAACTTGGTTCTACTAGAAACTTTGTTATATTATCATCTTCGAAATCCACAAGCCAGTTCACTTGCAAAGTAACTGTTGTTTATCATGCATCGAAAGTGCTAATAGATCCAGTTAGCTAATAATACCCACACCTCCTTTTTTGATAATGTTATGGCACACTATAAATATGGAGGTACACATTTATGCAATCCTTAACAATTTACCATCTCTGGGGTTTAATTCCCTAAATTTTGCTTCTCCTCTTTGAAACAGTCGCTAAATTAACATTCATAATAATAAGATAGTATGCTTGATGTTTCCCCTTGAAAATCTAATAAATAAGAAAATTTAAATTAATCCCGCGATGCATCCCATAGTGAAGCATCACAAGATGAAGTGACTCCCTTGTTTAGTTGAATTTGTTAAAAAATGCCAACAAATTTTCGTTACCCTGTATCAAAACATAACCCACAATGCTAATTTTGCATCAAACTCCATCTTCGGAGGAAATCACAAGGTTAGATTTTGTACATTACTCTATGAAGTCCAAAGTTTCGAATAGTTGCAAATAAATTAGAGAGTGTGCTTCTTACCAAATGGGATTTTGGAACATGCTCTAGGTGTCATACATTGCGTGATCATTGGTTATACTTCCTACAACTCTTCTCGCTATATAGTCTACAAAGAAGTATCAGGTAGAAAAATTTTCACTACATGCTTATACAACACAAATGTATACATGATTAATGGAACTAGCTAGCTAAGAATTAGAATCTACACAGATAAAGACGAACAAATAATTAGCATCTGTACAGTCATAGACAAAATGAAATTACCATGACAACAACTGATAGATCAAAATACATCGCTCAATATGAAAAATTTCTGTAAGAACCCAGAATTTCCAAGCTTATATATGTCTTTTAAGGCTGTCATGGGCCCCTAGACAAGAAAAGTTCAAAAGGATTTTCGTTGGCTAAGTTCGACACAAGTACCGGTAGAAGGATCGACTTTAAACAAGCATAACTTTTAGAACAATGAGAACTAGGTGGCCCACGACATGTTTAATGAAAGCCTTTGACTTAGCTTTCCAATTCACTTGGTTTAACCTCATTTTGAGTTCGGATGAAGGAGTTATGACTGTTTTCGTAAGACCCTCCCGAGCAGTGAAGCCCCACGGGCACCTATACGGGCAATGGTGTCTTGTACGGGTCGTGTGAGGTGTCTTGAGTTGGGAAAGGCCATTTTCGGCCTAAGGTATGGGGCACAACCAGTGGCACGGGCCGTGTAGCTTGCCACTGGCCGTGTGGCTAGTCGTGGGGTGAGTACAAGAGAGGAATAGTGGGCATTTGGGGGAGTTTTCTTGCTAAGTGTTGTGCCACGCCCCTCACCACGACCGTGGAATGGGGCACGACCCGTGGTCCTTGGTGTGTAGCTTGGGCAACATTTTCTAGCACCATGTGCGGTGGCACGAGCGTCCACACGGGCCATGAGGCTCCACACGACCCGTGGAGGCCTCCGTGGTCATTACGAGACGTCTTGTTCCAATCGATTTCCAACTTCAATTTTTGGACTAATTACCTTGTCACGGGCACTCCACATGACTCGTGGAGTGCCACATGAACTGTGGGACCTTTATTGGAGCAACACTTTGCCAAAATCTCCATCCATTCACTAATGGCATTTTCATAAATGCTAATTACTCTAGTGCCTTTTTAAGACTTCC
This sequence comes from Solanum clarkiae, assembly GCA_011800125.2. Classification (NCBI taxonomy): domain Eukaryota; kingdom Viridiplantae; phylum Streptophyta; class Magnoliopsida; order Solanales; family Solanaceae; genus Solanum; species Solanum clarkiae. Next base: position 9,550 of record JAABOM020034772.1, read on the forward strand.
ACTACTGTCTTAACCTTCCTAAAAGACCTAAACAATATTCCTAAGGATCAAACTCATTACTCTCATATCAAATACACCCTCAATTCTCTCAAGAGCCTCCACCAAGACCCCAATCCCAATTTTAAGGAAACTCAAGAACAAGTTTAGGTTCCAAGACCCACTTCCAAGCTTCCATTCTTTCTCAACTCAATTTCAAGGAACTTAAAGTCTAAGGTATGTGGGTTGATCCTTGACTTCCTTTCAATCAAGGAGACCCAAAATTATCTTTAAGCAATCTCATGGATTTCTAGTTTACTTTAAATTTAGGGTTTTGAAGATTATGGATCCTAAAATTCTAATTATGCATGGGTAGTGTTTATTTGATGATTTTAATATGATTTAAACTATTAGATGAGAATTTTATTTAGGGTTTATGGAATTTCAAGTATGCATTTCCCCTTTAAGACTTCTAAATGCATGGGTGATTACATTATGAATTTAAATGTGGATTTAATTATATTTTTGATTGAATTTCATATTATATTGTTGATTTTAGATTGAATCCTAATTGCCCATGTCATTTTCTCATTGCCCATAGCATATGCATTCATGTACATAGATTATTTTGAGATATTATGTTATGGGTTAATCCCAATCATGTTCTATGATATGAGTTTTGATAAAATGTTGGTTATGGCAATATTGTGATCACATATATGTCTTTAATTTTGGCTTTTTGAACATTTTGGATGCTTGCACCATTTTGTATATGAATGTGCTATTCCTATGCATGAGTATGAAGACTATGAAATTATGTTTTGGCCTTTAAGCCTAAGAATGCATTGAAATGGTTTCAAAAATGATTTACGTCGTTTGAAAGTTTATATATATATTCTTGTGGGATGATGACTTAGCACCGATGGATTGGGGGCATTAGGGCTATCCCCAAGGGCCTTCTCCATTTCTTTGAACTATGTGCCTAGCATAGGTTTTCGATCCGAAGAGGGAGTTGTCCCGTAAGGAGAAGAAATGATTTGAATTGTGATTTTTTGAAAATCCTATCCGAAGAGGGAGTTGTTTCATAAGGAAGGTTACTTCATACGAAGAGGGAGTTGTCCCGTAAGGTGAAGTATGGTTCACCCTTGGCAAGTATATCACCTATTTACCGATGAGGGGATTTCATTGGAATTTCAAGTAATAGCCCACTTGGTCTTACTGATGTCGGTTGAGATCGCATCCCCAATATATATAAAAATGAGTGCATCATTTGCATTTTATGCATCATGACTTTCATAGCATCTCATATATTACATTCTTTGATATTCCACTCTTTCGATATTATGTGCCTTATCATTTAACGTTGATATGCAGGTTTTGGTAAGTTACATGCATCGTACCCCGCATACTTAGTACATTCAAACGTACTAATGCATGCTCTTGCCTACATAATTTTACCATGTAGGGACCGAGGACTTTGACCATCCACCGTTCGACGTTTAGCTCGGATTCCAGATTTACTTGTAGTGGTGAGTCCTGTCTTTCAAGGACGCACCACCATCTATCTACCTATGTTACTTACTTCTCCTTATGTATTTGAGGGTGAGCCGGGGGTGTGTCTTGGCCTCCGACCCATATATATAGAGGCACTGTTGGACACCTTTTAAACGTCTTCATGCTATATGTTATACGTAATGGTTAAGTCTATGTTATATATATGGTTATCTTTAAGCACCGATATGTGACTTGTCCTTATGTTGATGGAAAGATCCTAAGACCCGAATTGCCCCCATAGCGTGAGTCCTACGTACCCGCCCCTTAGTATTTTTGTGCTATGTGTTTTGTGAACTCATGTTGACCCTTTCCCCATGACGCCCCATAACGTGAGTCCTACTTTCCCGTCCCTTAAAACTATGTGATGATTGTTGACTATGCTTCCGAACCGATGATGCAAGTTTTGGTATCTTGAGGCTTGTTTGGGAACTCTCGAGTTCCTATACGTCGTTTCACATCTAGGCCCTAGGTCCGGGTCATCACAAAGATGATATCATAGCCCTAGGTTTGTAAATGATCCTAGGAGTCCTACATGTCGCGTCAAGTAGAGTCCTAATCGTGGGAGTGAAGTGCACTATGCCTATGAGTAGGAGGCTATGACGATGTTCTAGGAATTATCTCACTTCTTCATGTGTTATGTCCTACTGTAAATAGTTGGTTTAGCTCTTGACCCTTGATGGTATCCTTATTTTGTTTCAAAAGATGCCTCATGGTAGACCTGCCAGACTAGCCCCAACTAATGAGGGTCAAGCACCTCAAGAGCCTCGGGACGAGCCTGTCACTCATGGTGAGTTTTTTACGACCTTTGCCATGCTTGCCCAAGTTATGACTACTCAGGCTAGGCAAGCTCACCTCCCTCAGATACCACTCCGGCTTCCAGAGTGAGAGATTTCACCCGGATGAATCCTTCCGAGTTCTTTGGGTCTAAGGAGGACAAGGATGCTTAGGAGTTCATTGACGAGCTCTCAAAGGTATTGAATGTCATGGGGTGTCACTTCTGAGGAGAGAGATGAGCTAGATGCTTATCAGTTGAAGGATGTAGCACATGTATGGTATACTCGGTGGTCTATGGAGAGGGTTTGTGGTGATGTTAATTGGGAAGAGTTCATGCTTGCTTTTCTGGATCATTTTTTCCGACTTGAGCTTAGGGAAGTGAAGATGACTGAGTTTATCAACCTCAAGCAGGGTAATATAAGTATGAAGGATTATGCACTCAAGTTCACTAAGCTCTCAAAGTATGCCCCAACACTTGTGGCTGATCCTCGTGCAAGACTGCACAAGTTTATCTCCGGCATTTCTGACTTGCTTATTCAAGAATGTCGTACGGCCATACTTAATCGGGATATGGACATTTCGAAACTTATGGTTTATACCAAACAGATTAAAGGGAAGAAACTCAAGGGGACGAGTATGTATGATCCTAAGAGGGCTCATTTTTATGGTGGGTTCTCCAACTCTCAGGGTGGTGATTTTGAACGTTTCCAACAAGGCCAAGGTTCAGGTGCTCGGGTTGCTAATGCGAAGGTGCCTCCTCCTAGGGCACCTGTTGATGGTGGTTAGGGTAAACCTATGTGTACCAAGTGTAGGAAACACCACACAGGTCCTTGTTGGAGAGAATTGGGTGCTTGCTTTTGGTGTGGTGATAAGAATCACAAAGTTACCGACTGTCCCAATAACCTTCAGAAAGGTCAAGGTTAGGTGGCTCAAGGTGCACAAGGTCAGCCAAGGGTTCCTCAGGGTGTCACTCCAAGGAACAATAGGTTCTATGCTCTTCATGTGCGTTAGGAAGTTGAAAAAGACTCCAGATGTTGTGACTGGTACTTTAAAAGGCTTTGATTTTGATGCTTATGTTTTGCTTAATTCGGGTGCAAACTTGTCTTTTGTGACTCTTCTGTTGGCTGTTAAATTTGGTTTGAGTTCGGAAATTTTGCGGGAGCCTTACTCGGTTTATACTCCCGTGGGTGAATCTATTGTTGCACATATAGTCTATTATGGTTGTCCTATTTCAGTGTTGCATAAGGTATTCCTGCGTGATCTTGTGGAACTGGAAATGTATGATTTTGATTTGATTCTTGGAATGGATTGGTTGCATGCATCATATGCCTCTGTAGATTGTAGAACCCGAAAAGTCAAGTCCCAACCTCTCGATGAGCCGTTCTAGAATGGAAAGGTAGTGACTCCGCCATCAAAGGTCGGTTTATTTCCTACCTCAAGGCTCTGAAGATGATCTCCAAGGGATGCATATATCACATTGTGAGAGTTAAAATGTGGAGTCTGAATTTCCTACCTTGAGTCTGTTCCAGTGGTGAATGAGTTTCCGGATGTGTTTCCCGAAGACTTGCTTGGTATTCCTCCTGAAAGGGAAGTAGACTTTGGCATAGATATTCTTCCGGATACTCAACCTATCTCTATTCCTCCCTATTGTATGGACCGACTGAGTTGAAGGAATTGAAGGATTAGTTGAAAGATTTGTTAGAGAAGGGTTTCATCAGGCCAAGTATAACTCCATGGGGTGCTCCGGTGTTATTTGTAAAAAAGAAAGATGGATCTCTTCAGATGTGTATCGATTATAGCAAATGAATAAGGTGATCATTAAGAATAAGTATCTATTGCCTAGGACCGATGACTTGTTCGACCAACTTCAAGGGGCTACTCATTTTTCAAAGATCGACCTCCGTTACAGGTATCATCAGTTAAAGGTCCGAGAATGTGACATTCCCAAGACAACCTTTAGAACGAGGTATGGGCACTTTGAGTTTGTTGGGATATTGTTCGGCAAAACTAATGCTCTAGCCATGTTTAAGGATCTCATGAATCAGGTGTTCAAGCCTTTTGTTGATAGTTTTGTGGTTGTTTTCACTGATGATATTCTTATCTGTTCCCGAAGCGAACGGGAGCATATGGATCATTTGAGATCGGTTTTGCAAACCTTGAGAGAGAAGAAGTTGTATGCAAAATTTAGCAAGTGTGAGTTTTGGTTGGGTGAGGTTGCTTTTCTAGGTCATGCGGTGTCCGATGATGGTATAAAGGTGGATCCGAAGAAAATCGAGGCTGTAAAGACTTGGCCTAGACCATTGAATCCTTCGAATATTCAGAGCTTCCTTGGGTTGTCGAGCTATTATAGAAGGTTCGTTGAGGTGTTCTCATCTATTGCATCTTCATTGACTCAAAAGAAGGCTAAGTTTTTATGGTTGGATGAGTGTGAGAAAAGCTTTCAAACTTTGAAGGATCGACTTACATCAGCTCCGATTTTTTGACTCTACCAAATGACATGGACGGGTTCGTGGTATATTGTGATGCCTCTCAAATTGGGTTGGTTGTGTACTTATGCAATATGGTAAGGTTATAGCTTATGCAACAAGTCAATTGAAGGTACATGAGAGTAATTATCCAACTCATGACCTTGAGTTAGCAGCGGTGGTCTTTGCTTTGAAGATTTGGAGACACTATTTGTATAGGGTTCATGTGGATGTTATCACTCATCATAAGATCTTGCAATATGTGTTCACTCAAAGAGACCTTAATTTGAGACAAAGGAGATGGTTGGAACTCCTAAAAGATTACGATATGAGTGTTCTATATCACACCGACAAGGCAAGTAGTAGCCGATGCTCTTAGTAGGCTATCTATTGGAAGTGTGGCTCATGTTGAGAAAGGCAAGAGCGAGTTGGCAAAGGACGTCCACTGTTTGGCTAGATTGAGTGTTAGAGTGGCCAATTCTAATGACAGTGGTATACATGTTCTAAATGGGGCCAAATCCTCAGTGGTTGTTGATGTGAATGCTAAGCAAGATCTAGATCCATCCTTGGTTGAGTTGAAGAAATTGGTTGCCGAGAAGAATATTGAAGTTTTCTCCTAAGGGGGAGATAGTGTTCTTTGATATCAAGATAGGTTATGTGTTCTAGATGTGGATAATCTTAGGAAGGTGATCATGAGTGAAGCCCATAGTTCTCACTATTCTATTCACCCGGGGTCCACAAAAATGTATTGGGATTTGAAAGAGGTGTATTGGTGGCATTGAATGAAGAGCTACATAGCCAAGTTTGTATCTGAATGCCTAAATTTGTAAACAAGTGAAGGTGGAGTATCAAAGGCCCAATGGGTTGGCTCAAGACATTAAGATTCCTACTTGGAAGTGGGAAGACGTAAATATGGACTTTGTGGTTGGGTTGCCTCGGACTCGGAAGCAATTTGATTCCATTTGGGTTATCATCGATCGGATGACTAAATCAACTCATTTCTTATCGGTTAAGACCACTTTTGGTGCCAAAGAATATGCGAAGTTGTACATTTGGGAATTAGTAAGGTTGTATGGTGTGTCGAGATCTATCATATCGGATCAGGGTACCCAATTTACCTCCAACTTTTGGAAATCGTTTCAAAGGGGACTTGGTACTAAAGTCAAGTTGATTACCGCCTTTCATCCCCAAATCGATAGACAAGCCGAAAGGACAATTCAAACCTTGGAAGATACATTGAGGGCTTGTGTGTTAGAGTTCAAAGGTAATTGGGATGATCATCTTCCACTCATCGAGTTTAATTATAATAATAGCTTCTATGCTAGCATTGATATGGCACCATTTAAGGCCTTATATAGTAGGAGGTGTAGATCTCCGGTGGGATGATTTTTGTTGTGAGAAATGACTTTAATTGGCCCGGACTTAGTAATGGAGGCTATGGAGAAAGTGAAGTTGATTAGAAAAAGGTTGAAGATGGCACAAAGTCTCCAAAAGTCCTATTCGGATGCTAGAAAGAGAGACCTTGAATTCCAAGTTGGAGATTAGGTGTTTGTGAAGGTCTCACCTATGAATGGAGTGATGCGTTTTGGCAAAAAGGGGAAGCTAAGTCCCTGGTATATAGGGCCTTACGAAGTTATTGAATGAATTGGTAATGTGGTATATAGAGTGGAGTTACCCCCAAATTTGAGCTCTATTCACCTGGTTTTCCATGTGTCCATGTTGAGAAAGATGGTCGGAGATCCTAGCATTATTGTGCCTTTGGAGGGCATTGAGGTGGAAGAGAACTTGTCTTATGAGGAGGTCCCAGTAGAGATTTTAGATAGACAAGTGAAATGGCTTCGTAATAAGGATGTGGCTTTGGTGAAGGTACTTTGGAGGAACCAACATGTGGAGAGTGCTACATGGGAGGCAGAGTTGGATATGATGAAGCGGTACCCCCATCTTTTCCAATATACTCAAGCCTAAGGTATTAGGTCCTTTCCTTCTCGTTAGTCCCAATTCTTTCTTTCTTGAGTCTCATGGTATTGCATGCGTACATGTGCATTAGAATCATTTTTATGATGTTTCAAACAAATTTATTTTGGCATGAGACTAATGGCTTTGTAATTTCCAATAACGAATTATGCATGATATCTTGTGTTTGCAAGTTGCATGTTCCCACCCAAGCCTTTCAACCCCTGTTCTTGCACATTCAGGGACGAATGTTCCCAAGGGAGAGATGATGTAAGGACTCAGATTTTCAAGCTTATTTATGTTGTTTAAGGCCGTCATGGGCCCCCTACATCAAGCCAAATTCAAAGGATTTTCCGTTGGCTAAGTTCGACACAAGTACCGGTAGAAAGGTCAACTTTAAACTAGTATAACTCTTAGCACATTTGAAATTGGGTGGCCCACGACATGTCAAATGAAAGACCTTTGAGTTAGCTTTGCAACACACTTGGTTCTACCTCATTCGAAGGTCGGATGAAGGAGTTATGATCATTTTCGTGAGGTTTCACCACACGACCAGTGGAGTGCCACATGACCGGTGGGACCTTCCATGGGGCACCACTTTGCCAAATTTTTTCATCTGATCACTTATGACATTTTCGGAAATTTAATTATTCTAATGATTTTTTTAGACTTCCAACGCTATCTTAACCTTCCTAAAAGACCTAAACAATATTCCTAAGGATCAAAACTCATTACTCTCATCTCTAATACCCTCTCAATTCTCTCAAGAACCTCCACCAA
>JAABOM020034783.1:0-17051 GCA_011800125.2 Solanum clarkiae
TAAGAAGAGTCAATACATAGCATAAATCAAGAGAAGTATGTCCTCGGAGTTGAGGACTCACCAACTTGCTTGAGAGAAATCATAGTAGCCACGTGGAGGAGGAGGATGATCAAGTGGGGCTCTGGTTCCTACATGATAATATTATGTAGGCATAGAGTACATGTTAGTACATTTGAATGTACTAAGTATGTAGAATGCAATGCATCAAGAGATAGGCAACATAAGAAAAATGCAACATCACAAGCAATGGATAGAATAGTAGCAATATGGCATATATGAATTATGCTTGAAGTGAAACATGCTTATATAAAAAATATTATATATGTAACAAAAGATCAACATTATGATGGATTGTCACACCCTACCATCCATGGTGATTGAGGTATCAACCCCTCAATTGATTGGTGGTTGTATCAGCCTACCACCCATGGTGACTGAGATATCAACCCCTCAATTGATTGGTGGTTGTATCATCCTACTAGCCATGGTAATTGAGGTATCAACCCCTCAATTGGTTTATGGTTGTCTCACCCTACTATCTATGGTAATTTAGGCATCACCTCCTCAAATAGGCATGGTCAACTTACAATACTATAAGTAATTTTCATGGAAACGACTCATATAAACATTCATTTCATCATCATAAAGTCATTCAAGTCCTAGGTCATACAAAATAGATCATCAATAGCTCAAAAATCCAAAACCAAATATTTTATCAAACACTTGGCGGGTGTGTAATGCTACTATAAAACCATGCAATACAAGAGTGAAATCATGCAAAAAGACTTGAAGAAAATCAACCCACCAACACTTGGTAATACCGTCATACAATATACATCAAAATCCTTTATCAAATCTCAAGATATATCGTAGATTCATAGCTCAAAACATGCTTAAACAGTTTCACTTTTAAGAAACCCAAGCTTAGTTCATAGTCAAATTCATAATAAGTAAGACCTATAAGTAAATCAACTTAGAAACATTCAATTTAAGTAAAAAAGAAGCTTGGGCACCATGGGTGGAATGACCCAATGGTTGAAACCCACATAACTCAACTTTGGAGGTTTTCTTGAAGAAGATTTAAATGGAGACTTGAAGCTTGAGTGAATTCCTTAGGATCCGGAATGAGATTTGGCACTTGAATTTTGAGCAAAATATTTGTCTAAATGTTTGAGAGGGTATTGGGGAATGTCTTGTATGATATGATGTTGAAATATGGCTAAGTATAGATGTTTTTATGCATGGGAAGGCTCAGGCCCAAGACCTCAAACCCTTGGACCGAGACTAGAAAATTGAAAACAAAATACACTGCTCCGCGATAGTCCCGTGTCGCGAAGCAGTCACGGACTGCTACAAGAATTGCAAAATTGGTGAAATTTGTTTTTCTCTTAGGTCCTCTAAAATTTGGGTTATACCCATTTCTCACTCAATTTCTTCCCCTGAACAAGAATATAAAGTCTGATTTATGATATGACGCATGAATTTTGAGATATATAGAAATTACGAATTCACGCACTTCTAAGGCACATTTTTGGACACCTTTTGGGATCGTTTCAATATCTCCCTCTTGGGAACATTTGTCCCCGAATGTCAAAGAAATGTATATAAGAAAAATAATCATGGAGGAATCGTCCTCTACAAGAATGCAATTATTCACTTAAACACCATTTTCAAAAATCTCAACATAAGTGTTAAAATCAACATGAACTTGTCAACATAAGCATGAATGCATGAAAATGACATAGTGGCTGAAACATAAGACTTAAAATCACATAGGGTACTTAGAATTAGTACCTTAGGATTGAGAAGAATGGAAATAATAGGGATATCGCTTTTGTATGTCCGCCTCAGCTTCCCATGTGGCACTTTCAACTAGTTGATTCCTCCAAAGGACCTTAATGGAAGCCACAATCTTGTTCCTCAACCTCGTCACTTGTCTATCCAAGATCTCTACTGGAACCTCTTCATAAGTCAAGTTTTCTTCAACAATACCCACAACATCCAATTAGACAATAGCATTCGACTCACCCACACATTTCCTCAATATAGACACATGAAAGACTGGACGAACCAAGTCCATTTCACTAAGCAACTCTAACTCATAGGCCACCTTACCAATCTTCCTCAACACCCTATAAGGAACCACATGTCTTGGACTCAATTTACCCTTTTTACCAAAATGAACCATACCCTTCATGGGTGAGACCTTCAAATAGACTCAATCATCAACTTTGAATTCAAGATCCCTTTTCCTCACATCGGCATAGGACTTTTGACGACTTTGGGTTATTTTCAACCTTTACCTAATCAACCTTACCTTATCCATAGCCCCCATGACCAGATCTGGATGTAACAATGTCATTTCTCCCACTTTAAACCATCCAACTGGGACCTACAACATGTACCATAGAGGGTCTCAAAAGGAGCCATACAAATGCTAGAATGATAGTTATTATTATAAGCAAACTCAATCAATGGAAGATGAACATCCCAACTACCATTAAACTGCAAAACACAAGCTCTAAGCATATGCTCAAGAATTTGGATAGTTCTTTCGGCTTGGTCATCCATTTGAGGGTGAAAGGTCGTACTAAGCTTAACTTTGGTACAAAGACCTCTTTGGAAGGACCATCAAAAGTGTAAAGTGAATTGAGCAATACGATCCGATATGATAGACAAGGGTACCCCATAGAATCTAACCAATTCATGAATGTACAACCTAGAATAATCTTCAGCACCATATGTATAGTCATAATCGGTAGAAAATAAGCCGGCTTAGTCATTCTGTCAACCACAACCCAAATAGAATCAAAACCCTTTCCAGTCTTAGGTAAGCTAACCACAAAATCCATGCTAAATTCCTCCCATTTCTAAGTAGGAATCTCTATGTCTTGGGTTAGGCCACCCGACCTTTGGTGTTCGGCTTTGACTTGTTGGCAACTACGACAACTGGATACAAATTAGGCAATGTCTTTCTTCATACCTCCCCACTAAAACACATCCCTAAAATCTCTATACATCTTGGTAGAACCAAGGTGAATATAATAAGAAGAATTATGAGCCTCATCAAGAATTCTCTTTCTAAAGTAATCCACACAAGGCACACACAACCTACCTTGGTACCTAAGGGCACCATCTCCCCCTTGGGAGAAAACCTCCACCTCGCCCTCTCTCACCAAGGCCTTCAATTCTAACTAGAAGGGAGAAAGATTTTGCTTTTCTTTTACCTCATCAACTAAGAAAGATTCTGAACCATCAACAACCACAATACCACCATTATCAACCTCTTCCAACCTATTCTGAACCATCAACAACCACAATACCATCATTATCAACCTCTTCCAACCTAACCACCAATCTAGCCAACCGATGGACCTCTATAGCCACCTCTTTACCCCCACCATCAATATGAGCTAGGCTACCCATAGACACCCTACTCAAAGCATCGACTACAACATTAGCCTTACCAGGATAATAACGTACACTCATATCATAATCCTTAAGAAGTTCTTACTATCTTCTTTGTCTCAAGTTGAGATCTTTTTGAGTGAACACATATTGGAGACTCTTATGATCGGTAAACACATCAACATACACCCTATACAAATAATGACGCCAAATTTTCAAGGCAAATACCATGGTGGCCAATTCAAGATAATGAGTAGCATAATTCTTTTCATGCATCTTGAGTTGTCTAGAAGTGCAGGCTATCGCCTTACCATTTTGCATCAAAACATAACCCAAATCGATCAGGAAGGCATCACAATACACAACGAACCCTTCGAACCCCTCGGCTATGGACAAAATGGGAGCGAAGATAAACTTATCCTTCAAGGTTTGGAAACTCTTTTAAAACTCATCGGTTCACACAAATTTTGCCTTCTTTTGGGTCAACTTAGTCATGGGAGAAGCAATAGAAGAGAACCCATTCACAAACATCCGATAGTAACCTGCTAAGATCAAGAAGTTTCTAATGTCCGATGGTGTCAAAGGTCTAGGACAATCTCTAATCACTTAAATCTTTTTAGGATCCACTTTAATTCCATCCCCCGACACAACATGACCTTGAAAGGCAACATCCTTCAACCAAAATTCGCATTTTTCATACTTAGTATACAACTTCTCTTCCCTCAATCTTTGCAACACTACCCTCAAATGAGCTCATGTGCCTCATCACTATGGGAATAGATCAAAATATCATTGATGAAAACCACCACAAACAAATCAAGGTAGGGTTTGAAGACTCTACTCATAAGATCCATAAAGATAGCCAATGTGTTGATCAACCCATAGGATATAACCACAAATTGATAGTGCCCATACCTAGTTTGAAAGGTCGTCTTAGGAATGTCACATTCCCTCACCTTCACTTGGTGATACCCTGACCAAAGATCAATCATAGAGAAGTGCCTAGCCCCTTGAAGTTGGTCAAATACATCATCAATCCTTGGTAAAGGGTACTTATGCTTCATGATGACTCTATTCAGTTGTCGGTAGTCAATACATATTCTAAGAGAACCATTCTTCTTCATAAACAACATCGGTACACCCCAAGGTGATTGGCTAGGCCTAATAAAACCCTTCTCCAACAAATCCCTCAATTTCTCCTTCAACTCCTTTAACTCCACTTGTGCTATACGATAAGGGGAATAAAAATGGGTTGAGTTTCGGGAAGGAGGTCTATATCAAAGCCTATTTCCCTCTTGGGAGGAATACCAGGAAGTTTATTTGGAAAGACATCAAGAAACTCACTAATCACTGGAACTGAATCTATAGAGAGGATTTTAGACTCAACATCCCTAACCCTCACAAGATGATAGAGGCATCCCTTAGAGATCAACATTTCGGATTTAATGCAAGAGATAAACCTATACTTGAGCACCACATCATGACCCTCCCACTCAAGGACGGGTTCATTTTGGAATCGAAATTTGTCTCTACGGGTTCTACAATCAATAGAGGTATAATATGCATGCAACCAATTCATCCCCAGAATGACATCAAAATCCACCATGTCTCTATGGGTTCTACAATCAATAGAGGTATAATATGCATGCAACCAATCCATCCCAAGAATGACATCAAAATCCACCATATCCAACTAAACAATATCACAAGGAAAACCTTTATGCAAAATGCAAATGAGACAATTTCTATAGACCTTTCTAGCAACAATAGATGCACCAATGGGAGTAGATACCTCATAAGACTCACACAATAATTCGGGCTCAACATGAAACTTTTTGGTAACAAAAGAAAGAGTGGCACCCAGGTCCATCAATGCATACACATAAAAATCAAAGACTTAATATACCAGTGACAACATCAGGCATCTCATCTACCCCTTGCCTCCTTTGAAGAGCATAAAGTCGATTGTTCCTTGGGGCACCAACTTCTTGGCCTCTTTTCACCAAAGGAACCGCATTTGCACCGCGACCTTATGGACGAACATCTTTACCCTTGTTGTGATTACATGGACAATCCAATCACCTTATTCCCTACTTCACCACAACCAAAACAAGCATTTGTGTCGTTCAAACATGGGCCACCATGACCCCCACCACACTTTGGACACATAGGATTGGGCACCACACCACCATCACCTTGGGCCCTTGGGTAGTCATTGGCAAACCTTCTACTAGGAGCATGAGAATACCCTTGGTCTTGGTGAAACCGGCCACCCTTGGGAGTTGGGAACTTACCCTCAAAATGGGCCCTCTTGGCCTCATTACCCCACCTTTTTCTCAACTTCTCCCCCTCCAATTGGTCATCATAGGTCATAAGGTGGGATAAGTCCATTTCACCTATCAATATGGCAGCATGACATTCTTCATTCACCAAATCAGAGTCACCCATCACAAACTTATTCATCCTAAACCTTGGGTCGGTAACCAAGTGTGAAGCATATTTAGAGAGTTTGTTGAACTTGAGGGCATACTTCCTCACACTCATAGATTCTTGTTTCAAATTCATGAACTCCATCATTTTGGCCTCCGTAAGCTCAAGAAGTAAGAACCGATTGAGAAATGCCGCCTTAAACTCCTCCCATAGAATCACATTGTTGTTCCCCTTCTCCTCTTTCCATTGAGCATACCATATTTGAGCCAGCCTCTTGAGCTTGTACATCGCCAACTCTTCCTTCTCCTCTGACCTCACACCCATAATAGCCAACACTTTGTACACCTCTTTAACAAATTCTTGAGGGTCCTTGTCCACTTTAGACCTATAGAACTCTGGTGGGTTCATCCTTATAAAGTCTCTCACCGGAGAAGCCAGAGTAGGAGCATAAGGGGCTTGGGCCCATCGATTGACTTGATTAGCCATGGCTTGGGCTAGCAAAGTGAGAGCATCCCAGAGTTCTCTATGAGTCGGTTGTCCCTGAAGTGTACGGGCTCTTCGTCCTCTTGTGTTAGGAATGATCTAAAATGGCAAAAAATATTTGTTAGAGGGGAAACCTTACCTAACTTCTATAGCATGATATAGATTATGAAGAAGGGAAACATTTCTTAAAACGTCTCTAGCCTCTTACTCATAATTCCGGTGCACAACACGACCATGAATAACACTCTAATTGACGCGGTCTGTTGGATACCGAGGACCATTAATAATCTAGTACTCTAATACCAAGTTTGTCATAACCGAAGACTAGGGCATATATGTGACATGGCAAATGGAGAACCCAAAGGAACCCCCAAACAAGCCTCTTAGCATATCATTACACATATTTTGGTTGCGGAAGCAATTATACAACGACAATAGATAGAAAAAGGGGAATATGGGGCTAAGGGACATCTTAGATACCATAGAAACATAACAAGCCAATAGTATAGCATTAACATGTCATAAGGTCCAACAACACCTCTAATACATAGATAGGAGCGGGGGCCAAGACAATCCCCGAAATCACACCCATGGATGTAAGTTTCCAATATAAGAAGAGTCAATACATAGCACAAATCAAGAGAAGTATGTCCTCGCAGTTGAGGACTCACCAACTTGCTTCAGAGAAATTGTACTAGCCATCTTAGGGAGGAAAATGAACAAGTGGGGCTCCGGTTCTTACATGGTAACGTCATCTAGGCATTAAGTATGCATTAGTACGTTTGAATGTACTAAGTGTGTAAGATAAAATGCAACAATAGATAGGTAATATAGGCAAAATGCAACATCATAAGCAATGGATAGGATAGTAGAATATGACATGTATGAAAGATGTTTGAAGTAAAAAATTCTTATATAAAACATATTATAAATTCCAGAAGACACCAACATTATGATGGAGTCACACCTTACCATTCTTGGTGATTGAGTTATCAACCCCTCAATTGGTTGGAGGTTGTATCACCCTACCACCTATGGTGATTAAGGTATTAACCCCTCAATTGGTTGATGGTTGTCTCACCCTTCCATCCATGGTGATTGAATCATCACCTCCTCAAATAGGCATGGTCATCTTACAATATTATAAGTACTTTTCATGGAAATGACTCATATAAACATTCCTTTCATCATCATAAAGTCATTCAAGTCTTAGGTCATACAATAGATCATTAATAGCTCAAGAATCCAAAATGGACATTTTATCAAACACTTGGCGGGTGTGTAATGCTAGTAAAAAATCATGCAAAAAGACTTGAAGTAAATAAATCCACCAACACTTGGTAATACCCTCATGCAATATACATCAAAACCATTCATCAAATCTCAAGTTAGACCATGGATTCATAGCTCAAAACATGCTTAAATAGTCCCACTTTTAAGAAACCCCAACTTACTTCATAGTCAAATTCATAATAAGTAAGACCCATAAGTAAATCAACATAGGAACACTCAATTTAAGTAAAAAGGATGCTTGGGCACTATGGGTGAAAGGACCCAATAGTTGAAACCCACATACCTTAACTTTAGAGGTTTTCTTGAAGAAGATTTGAATGGAGACTTGAAGCTTGAGTGAATTCCTTAAGATACGGAATGAGATTTGTTACTTGAATTTTGAGTGAAATATTTTTCTAAGTGTTTGAGAGGGTATTGGGGAACGTCTTATATGATATGGTGTTGAAATAAGGCTAAGTATAGGTGTTTTTATACATGGGAAGTCTTAGGCCCAAGACCCTAAAGCCTTGGACCGAGACTACAAAATTGGCAACAAAGTACACTGCTCCATGACAGTTCCGTGTCGTGGAGTAGTCACGGATTGCTATAGGATTGTAAAATTCGCGAAATTTGTTTTTCACTACAGGTCCTCTAAAATATGGGTTATGTCCATTTTCCACTCAATTTTGCCCCCTGAACAAGAATATGAAGTCAAATTTTTGATATCACGCATGGATTTTGAGATATATGGAAATTATGATTTTAGGGACTTTTGAGGCACATTTTTGGGGCACTTTTTGTGTTTGTTTCACTACCGCTGAGGCCCTGCGATTCTTACTGGATAAATAAGATGGCCCTACCTAAAACCTCGATAGTGGTTTGCCCTCGGTCCCTCAAATTTCGATTGATATCCACTGAAATCTCCCTCATGACATGCTTGCTTGTCATTGCTCCTTTGGACCTCACGACTAAGCTACTCACTAGAACATGTGTATCCGACTGCAACCTGCGTTGATGGAACTTGGCCTAGCTGACTAGCCCCAAGTGCAACCATCAACTGTCTAAGTGTCGCTTGTACCTTTGGTGTAATCACAAAAGCGGTTGTAGGCTGCAGAGGAGATAGTGCCTCCGATTGTGGGGGAGCTGGGCCATCCTATCGCTCCTCCATGGGTTCTATGGATTGCTCCCTCTCGGGGTCTGATGGTGAATCCCTACTCTTATTTAAAGTCTGACCTCTACATGACAGATTAGTAAAAGAAAGAAATAATCAGATTCCTAGAACCAAAATATCATTAGCGAACCCACACGAACTAAATCAACAAAGAGGGGAGTTTCCTAAGTATCTCGTAGCCTCCTGAAGATAAGTCACGAACTTCTCCGGACCCATCCGCAAGACTCTACTCAACTGTAGCTTTCTATTGATGAGACCAACGAACCTAAGGCTCTGATACCACCTTTTCAAAACCCGACCCTTCAGGTCATATTGGTGCCTGTTAGATCTCACCTACAGGCAAGCCAATCCAAAACCCATGGCACCTATCTTACTAAGCAAGCATAACAATAGCTACATGCATACAAGATAAGCCAACAATGACCTGTCCCAGAACCTAGAAGTCATCTATACAGAGCTACTATAGACTTAAAATAAAATAGATATATCTACAAATATAACCAGAATAGCATTCTATAGATACAAATCCAACCTACATATACAAAGCTAGTGTCTGAATTCAAGAAACGACCATCAAAAGAATGAGACTATAGAATATCCAGAGTTATTGAGGCTCACCAGTGTCTCATGAATCTTCTGTAAACCCTAACTCAGTAACAACGGCTAGTACCTACACCTGCACCATGGGAAAATGCAGAAATATAGGGGTGATTACCGGTAACAGGCACCTAGTAGGCATCATTGGCCAACTGAGAGAAATGTTATAACTATAGAAGGCTCAAATATAGACACTGTAGTAAATGTAGAAAATCTGAACTCTGATCAAAGTGTAAGCATATATAAAGAATCATCTAACCCCAACTGAACCAACCCAAGTGATGTGTAATGATACTAATCGAGGAAACATGAGTAGGCTCAAACCACAACTGTTACAGGACTGAGACATACTGTTGTATGCTGGTGTAAGGCCCTAATATCTATACATGTACGCCGACTGAGCCCCCATAAGCCCAAAAGGTACACTCACGCATAATCTAATTGATAAAATCACCACGGAACTAGACTCTCAATATCATATGATCCAGGGGTCAGTTTTATGTGGGTGTAAGGCCCTAGTGTCTAAGCCAGGATGCCCTCTGAGCCCACATAAGCCCGAAGGGTACACCCAAGAACAATCAGGGGGTGTATAGGTGTATGGATCCTCAGTTACTCAATCGGATCCTCAACCCATCCAGTAACCAGTATCCCAAGGGGCCTCGAACACCTATAATATCAAACAAGACCTCGAACCCCTTTACCAACCTGGCCTCCAGTCGGGACAGTCAACCAGGGCCAGATGGTCTGACAATATACATAACGGTGGGACATATCCCTCATGGGAGAAAGAATCCCTCTAGCATAATCAATAGGTCCTCGAACCAAAGAATAATTAACTGCACCTCAAACCCAGGAATAGACAACTGGGCCTCGAAACAAAGAATGATCAATTGGATCTCGAACCCAGTATTAGTCAACTAGTGCTCAGATATCAGAATCGGTATCCTCCACCTGGCATCCCAATCGTGGTCATCGGACTCGGACCATGGGGCATGACTCTTACGTCTCAAACACTCGGACATGACTATCGAAGCTCGAATAATTATAGGGAGTTTCATCTAGGCTCGAGGTATCAAAATAGTCCCTCACTCAACCAATTTATCTGGATTTGGAATTCCAAAGTCATATCGTGCCCAGAGTGAACATAGGAGACACTCACAACATCCGTAGATATGAGAGATGGTGACATACAGATGTGTGGGATGGATTGTATGGTGTGTGTGTGCGTAAATATATATATATATATACACACACATCACACTACACAATCCAAGCCACACATCTGCATATCACTATCTCTCAGATAACGCTAGCTAACCCCAGGCTCAGATAAGGATAACGAGTGCACAAGGAATAATAGTTATATACAAAAGTATATATCTCACAGACTAATATAAGATCATGACCACACAAAGCCAAATACACCATGTTCCAGTCAATCATAAGTACTTTGGGTAAATATGGATTCCGAACCTAGGAAAAATCAATCAACGGGGCCTAGCCTAAAATATATAATCACTGGGTCTTAGACCCAAAATGTAACCACAGGTATACCACAGGTATCCAGAGCAACCAAATCCAATAGAGTCATATCTATACTAGAATCAGTCCAATGTACGACTGTATCATAGGTATCCCGAACAAATTAGTCCATCAGAATCATATCTATACTAGAGTCAATCCACAATATGGTATATAATAGACAATAGCTTCACAGCAACCATATCTCAGTAGCATCAGGCTACAGTTTCATGCAGATAGGAGTTAAGCCAGAATGGTATCAGTCCATATCGAGCCTTTACTAGGCCCTTTCATAGTTCAAAGTGCCAGAACAACCACAAGTATCCCCAAAATAATCGTAGTTACCCCATATGCTAGGTACAATGACTATTCAGGAAAGCAGATACTAATAAGTCAAGAAAATAGTGTTATAATGCATGACATGATATATAACTAATAATCAGCTCCATGAAATATATACATATCTTACTTAGGACTTCCAACTACAAAAAAACTCCCAATATCTTACTTAGCATCAGTCTATGCAAGTTTTTCCCCTCTTGGTTGCTTTCTTATATCTTTCAGCTATCAAAACATGAGTCACACATCAATACGGGTTTGGCTATAATGTATCAGTAAGGGGAGAAGGTATGATAATTGTGACTAAAATAGGGAAAGTGGGGCCTATGCTCAAAACACCAAACCAACCCCCATAAAATGATCCTTCAACATCCCGAGTCTATAGCCAACAATTGAGCTCAAAACGAGGTCCAAAACAATAGGAAATAACCCAAAAATGGAGTGACATTTATTATCGACTTATAAGGTTGTATATCATCTTTTTCTCCAGATTACATAAGAATACAATTAAATTAGCAGAATTTGAGTATACCATAGTGTAAGTCTCAAAAAGCAGTACAGCTTAGACATAAATTCTACTTAATTCTGATAAGAAACGGCTGAGATACAATAATGCAAAGTTTTCAAAAAAAAATCACAATACAACAACAGCTAAAATGGGATTTTCGCACCAAATGGTGTTCCCCTCATGAGAATATACAGAATAAATCCAAATTTTACTAAAATCGGACCCAAAATGGAAAACAACTCATATTTTGAAAGTTTCAAAATCAAAACATGTAACAGTAGCAAAATGGCCATTTTTACCTCAAACGGCATACCAAAAATAATTTTTGAAGCTCCCACTATTCTTCTTGGAAAACTATGCAAGTTACGCTTTTGAATCACCGAAATCGGCTCAAAAACGAGACAAAAATCGAGTCTAAAAGGTGTGCGTATGAACTGAATTGTTTATGTTTTTGCTTTTGGAAAATTTCTGTAGATTTTCATGTTTTATATATTTTTTTTAATTCTAAGCTCCTCCACATGGCATCCCCTCATTAGCCCACATCATCCACCACCTTTGGCCTTCCATAACTACTCAAACATAATTTCATGTTCCATCCTCATTCAGCCAAAAAAATACTATCCATATATGAAATCTAATCTGAAACAGCATTCCAGACTCAATGATGTAGTCAAAATTCCCATTGAAGGTCATTTTATTCAAATGTGGGTCTCATTTCCTAATATCAAAATTTATTAATGGGACTAAAACACACCCCAAAGCCCTGAGAATCGATCAAAACGTTCTCCTAGATCAAACTCAACGTTCTGGATCCAACGGTGTGGTAAAAATTTCCATTTGATGCACGATTACCAAGGACATTAACTAAAGTCAATTATTGACCTATTATGATAGCTAAATTTGCAGAACTTGATATAATTTCACTGAACATGCTTCTAGCCTAAATTTGTCATTTCTGAGCTGATGGAATCATCAGAATTCAACTTTGAGGTGATTTATTAGGAATTTACCAAAAAAAATTCATTTATAGTGATAATGTCTGGTTTAAACTGAAACATGGCATAGATATCAAATGATTCACCAAATGGCTAAACAATCTGTCTCAATAAGTCACAACTAATCAATGGTCACTATGCAAATGCTCAAACTAATAAAATATTCATAGAATCACAGAATTGACCAGGAGGGTCATTATAGTATATGCCTGCTTGGGTCGCTACTCACTTGAAGCCTATTGTCAAGGCTTCGCTCAATTTCCCCACCAAGTTTTGGTGGGTGATTGTTTGTTCACTCATCTGGCCAACACTTGCTGATAATACTCTTACATTAGAGCATGCAGTTTTGGTTGACAGCATCTTAGTTGGTTATAAGATTGTGTAGGCCCGCCTCATTACTGAGAAAATTCATATGGCCGGACTGAAGAGGTCCACCTTCATCCCGCTTCTGCACTTGATTTACAGGTTTATCTAGAGTCTAGGGTGGAGATACTGCATCAGTTAAACAGATGATTGATGTCCAGCGTATATTGGATCCTAGCCTAATCGAGGCTGAAGATAACCCGGTGGCACTCCGACGAGCATAGCCTCCACCTATGCCTAAGATGTTCGATATAGTTCCACCACCTAAGCGTTCTGAGATTTCCACTACTACTGCTGCTGCTAATGAGGAGAGGCCCCCGCAGCCCAAGGCAATTGAGGAAAAAGGACCCATTATTGTTGTTCCTGCACCACATTCGCGATCACCACTATTCAGGACCGTATTTCTATGGTAGATGCCCGTATTGACGCCTTTGAGGAGAGGGTATAGCAGATTGGCTAGGCCCATCCTTCGGGTTTTCCATCTTTGCAGACAGAGATCCAGCAACTCTGAGCTGACATGATAGAAGCACTTGTGGCACCAGTTGCACTACCAGAGACTGTTCCTCCGGTACCAATGGTTAACTTATTTGCTCCTAAGGAGCCTTTCCAGCCTTCCCATGGGAAGAGACCTCTCATTGAGTATGATAAGCCAAATGACAGGTGTGTATGTCCGAAGCTCACATAGGAGGAGGAGCTCGAGCTTGCCCTGAGAAGATCGAACATGATGAGGAGATGAGACAAGTTCGAGTGATGGAGCATGTGAGCGGTGTTGGCCCCTCCGGACAGAGTACCACTACTGAGTAGACCACCCCGTAGGAGAAGGGTAGCTAGACTCAGCCACACACTGGTACTTAGGCGCCCAGGTATGTTTTTGACCCCTTGTGTTTGATTTTGTTTTGATTTTGCTGGTATTCAAGCAGGTTGGAATATGTATTATCGTAATAATGGTAGAAATGGAATCATTTTTCTTTTTATATTCTATACAAAATCCTATAACTTAATTAATAAGTCTAAGTAGAAATAAGCTAAGTCAGATTTGTCATGACTATTCAAGAATTTCAATGTTTGCATCAAGATTTTGAGAAGAGTTGCTCTTTGGATAGCACAGTATGATGAAAGTCGTAAGTTGTGTTCAGGGGAGAATTATTGTCTATTATTGGCCTTTATGGTAGAATCGGTCGGGGATCTGAGAGGCGGTGGTTTACCCTGCGGCGTGTATCGGGGACAATGCACACCTTTTTTAGTGGGGTATGGGTAGTTTTTAGCCTCAGTGAAGTCTGAGTAGCCATAACTACCCCAATTTTTTATACCGGAGTTTTCTTGCATGTGTTCTTTTTCCTTGTGGATATTTATTTTTTGTTGAACAAGCACATTTAGGATGTTAATAATTTATGTAGCATATAGTACCAATACTTGTGGTATATATCATGTATTTGTGTTTTATTTAAAAAATGATACCCACCAAAAATTTTGATTAAGTAGTTAGATAGCAACCATGCATGTTTAGGTATGTGACAATATTTGTTCTGATGAGTGAGGGTACAGTGAGATAAGAAGCATGATCTGTCAGTCTTTTGGTTGATAATATATGCAGTGCCATATGAGTGTGAGCATAATTTAATAAATTTATGTGTTTTATGCTAATTCAGAACTTGCCCTGTTACAGATTGCAGATTAATTGGATTAGGAAAGGATCCTAGGCCATTTTTCTTAAATAATCCCACTTTAGACTTAAAATGACCAACCAAATGGATGATATATCCTTTGTTCCTAATATGTGAGCCTAACATGTACCCATTCTTTGAAAACACCTAATCAACCTAGCCTTGTTAGTTGTAAAATCCTGAAATAGGCCCTAGTCTTTCCTTGAACATTATGCACCTTGACTGAGGCAAAAAGCTTAAGTTGAGGGTGGCTACCAAAAGTGGCCTTAGTTCTGAGGATGGATATTATACACCTCAACACAGGCTAAAGGTCTAAGCTGAGGGTGGCCAGTGTAAGGCTTAAACACAAAAAAAATGGGTGATTTAGGGATAGGGAGAAGAAGAAAAATCATGTATTGGGTGCAAAAAAAATAAGTGATGCCTTAGGTGTGAACTAAAAAGCAAAACGAATTATAAAAACAAGGCAAAAAGCTGAAAAATAAAAAGAAAGCACCTAGAAAAGCTTGAAATAGGAAAAAGGGAGAATAAGGTAAAAATAAAAAAGTTTGTGGGGAAAAAGTGTAGAAAAATATTTTTTAAGGAAGGTCTTTAGTAACTATTTTCCCATAATGTCATACCAAAGCCCCCTGAGCCTACGTTACAAGCCTGAAAAGTCCTAAAATAATCTTGATCCAGTTAGTTGAAGATCTGAGTCATGAATATAAGGGCAAGCCTATGGTATTAGATATTATGCATGAATATCTTCTGTGAGAGTGGGTGATTTTGTATAATCCAATGCTAAACATGGAAACATCATTAAGTGTCAAATATGGGACTTCTTTTTTAGAGGGAACTTGCATTGCATTGTTAGCAATAGGCTTGTTTTGTGTTACTGGATTGTTGATAATACCTTACTTGTCATAGTTATGTTGTCACATCCACCAGTTTGTGTTGCTTTGCTAAATAGCTATCGAATCCTATTTTAAAAAGTTAGTGTGGGTATCTGTGTCTGAGATTTATGTGATGTATATCATTGAGTTGAGGTCTGTGTGTTACTGTATTATCTATATAGATTGAGTCTGTTGCTTGAGAATAAGCAATAATTTTAAGTTGAGAGTGTTGATGTGTTGCCAAAATACATCAATTTTTATGCTTAAAACTTGAAATTTCGTCTGTTCTCTGATACGATCCCAAAAAGTGTCCGAAAATGTTCCTCGAAAATGCCCATAATCATAATTTTTATATATCTCAAAATTTGTATGTGATATTGAAAATATGACTTCATACTCTTTTTCAAGAGTCAAAATTGAGTGGGAAATGGGTATAACTCGAATTTTAGAGGACCCATAGCAAAAAATAAATTTTGCAAAAAAGTGCAATTCTAGTAGGAGTATGTGTTTGCTCCGCAACGCGTGCTATTTTGCGCTAGTTTTCCTGTTTCGGTCCAAGGCCTTTGGTTCTTGGGCCTAAGCCTTCCTATGCATAAAAATAGATATACTTAGTCATATTTCAACTCCATATCATACAAGACATTCTCCAAAACTCTCTTTAATACTTGAACAAATATTTCACCCAAATTCAAGTGTCCCAATCTCATTCCAGATCTCAAGGACTTCATTCAAGCTTCAAGTTCTCATTCAAATCTTCACTAAGGAAATATCCAAAGTTGAGGTATTTGGGTTTCAACTATTGGGTCCTTTCACCCATGGTGCCTAACCTTCCTTTTACCTTAATTGCATATTTTCAAGTTAGATTATCTATGGGTATCTCTTATTATGAAAGATGATTATAAACTACGTTGGAGTTTCATAAAATATGACTGTTTAAGCATGTTTTCTGCTATGAATCTATGATCCATTATGTGATTTGATAAATGGTTTTGATGTATCTTGCATGAGGGTATTACCAAGTGTTGATTGGTGGTTTTACATTGATTTTGACACATGATTTCACTCTTAAATTGCATGATTTTGTACTAGCATTACACACCCGACAAGTGTTTGACAAAATGTCGGGTTATGGAATCTTGAGACGTTGAAGGTCTAATGCATGGCATATGAGTTAAGTAACTTTATGATGATGAAAGAAATATTTGTATGTGTTGATCTCATAAAAAGTATCTATAATGTTGTAAGTTGACCACACCTAGTTGAGGAGGTGTTATGTCTCAACTACTATGATGGGGGATGGTATGCCCATCTACCAATTGGGGGGTATATTCCTCAATCACTTTGATAGGGGTGGTCATGCTCATCTACCAATTGAGGGGTATATTCCTCAATCACTTTGATAGGGGGTAATCATTCTAATCTACTATGTTG
>JAABOM020034804.1:0-17050 GCA_011800125.2 Solanum clarkiae
GAGGAAACCAACAACCATCTATTCCTCCATTGTAGAGTGACAACACAATTGTGGAACCTTTTTCTGGGGCTAACTAAAACAGAATGGATTATGACTGCTCATACAGCAGATCTGCTTAGTTGCTGGATCAGTATACGGAGGATAAAATGTAAGAAAACATGGTGGAGTATAATACCATCATGCATTTGGTGGTCTATCTGGAAAGAAAGAAATAGCAGATGCTTTCAAAACAAGGCTAATTCAATTGAGAAGGTCAAGTGGAACTGCTTGACTACTTTTTATTTTTGGTGTAAAGAAGAAGGGATAGAACAAGATGCACAAATTTTAGATTTTATAGGCTCTATGTAATCTATTCACTTTTTTGTTGTTTTTTGTTTTTTCTCTTGTTAGAACCAGTTTTTGGAGGTCTCCAGCAAATCCTTAATGCTGAGGAATAGAACATTACCTTTCTCCAAAAAAAAAAAAAAGAGAGAGAGAGAGACAGGAATCTACCTTTCTGGATACACTTTGCATTGAAGACATTGAGCATTATTTGAATCCTATTCCTATGCCTCTGAAGAAGCTCATGAGGGAATTTGAAGATGTGATGCAGTAGGATCTACCGAAGCATCTCCCCCCTAGAAGAACTGTGGACCATAAAGTGGAGTTGGTGTCGGTGTGAAGCCACCTTCCCGGCCACCTCACAGAATGTCACAACCCGAGCTCATTGAGCTTCAGTGACGTAAATTCTAAACACGGGATCATTATGTCCTCCAGGTCCTCTTACAGGTCACTTGTGTTCTTCCAAAAGAAACATGTCAGTACCCTAAGGCTCTGTGTGAATTATCTGTCGCTTAAAAAGATCATATATGTTATTCCGCTTAAGGTTGTTCGACATATTGAGGAGGTGCCACGGTGTTCACCAAGATAGATGTCAAGACAAGCTATTGGCAAGTTACAATTTCCGATGAAGATGAACACAAGGCTATTTGCATGATAAAATATTGGTTGTAAGATCTCATAGTCATACAGTTCAACTTGATAAATGATCCAGACTTGTTTTGCACTCTGATGAAACAAATCTTTCAAGAATCCATTGACATTTTATAGTCTACATGGACGACATCATGGTACAAAGCAAAATACTGGACGAATACCTAGAGCACTCGTGGAAGATCTTAACTCGGCTGCAGGAGCACGAATTGTATGTGAAGCCATCTAACCTTCTCAGATATGTTATTGAGGGGCGAATGAAAATGGACCAACAGAAGACACAGACTATCACCGACTGGCCACATCTAAGGATATCCATGCCTTGAGGGCATTCCTTGGCCTGTGCAACTTCTATCACCGGTTTGTGAGGAACCTTACCTCATTGTTGTGCCAGCAGTTGACAGAGATCCTAAAGAGGGCCATGCCTTGGTACAGGTCTCCCAAGCGAGTTGAAGCCTTCAATCATTGAAGGTGGCTATGTCTAGTAAGTCGGTATTGGCCTTCTCTATATGGACAAGCCATTCGAAGTACAAACGGATGCCTCCGAATATGCCCTATGGTAAGTGTTGCTACAAGGTGGGAAACCAGTTTGATACGAGAGCAGGAAGTAGAAGGATGCAGCATGGCCCTATGTCACCTACAACAACTTGCTCATTATTGTCCACTGTACACCTTCAGAGGCACTATCTACAATTTGTGGTGAAAATAGACAACACGGTTGTTAGTCATTTCATGACTCGGCCAAAGTTGAATGGACATCAGCATGGCTAGATGGAAGGAACTCCTAGATGAATTACATTTCAACTTGGAATATCAAAGTTGGAAGACCAACCAAGTTGCTGATGCTCTGAATAGAAGGGCTGACTTAGCATCCATGTGCGTAATCACTGGCCTAAGGATGTAGAGTGGCTACTACCATAAAGGACCAAATGTGGCATCTACTTACTAGAGATCCTTCTACTCAGTATTACCTTAATCTGGCGGAGCAAGGCAAAACTTGCTAGTTCTATATGGAAGATGGGTTCTTGAAAGTGAAAGGTAACCAACTTTATGCTCCTAAAAGGAGGGCATCTGTGGTGGATTCTTCTGACGGAATGTCATGATAATCTTAGATTGGATCACCCAGGAGAGGAATGCATCACGATGCTACGCTTATTGTTGGCCCCAGAATGTGTGAAGACTTGATTGGTGTGTCCGAAGGACAAGTCCAACCGCTTGACACAAACAGGCCTTTTGGAGCCACTGGTGATCCCAAAGAGGCCTTAGGAAGCATTTCACTGGATTTTTGTTAATTTGTTGTGACCTAGTGTCTCAATGAACCAAGTTCTTTCAGCAACTCTGCAAGAAGTAAAGTGTGAAAAAAGTAAATCAACACAGAGATTTTTCTGTGGAAAAATCTTTGCACAAGGGAGGCAAAACCCGTATCTCTCTATCGGATTTTCCTCAACTCTTCACTACCAAATGAGCAATTTATGGTTTTTACTTCCCCTGTACACCAAAGTAACTGTTCCTGACAGTACCTACCTCTACCCTCAAGAATTCTCCCTAACTATTGGTCACTCTCCAACTCTTCAATGACTTTACTCAGTCAAAGAAGTCCCTTTATAATACAAAACAACACCTATTACAATCAACTAAGAATGTTATCAAGATCTTGTTTTGGAGACATGAGAATCTAACCAGTAAAACTGAAGAACAATAAAGACATATCTTGATAGAAACAGGTTCTCTCATTGTAACAATTGACTCATTCCTCGAGACTCTCTCATGTAGACTTTGATCGTTTGTATTCTTTCTTTATGGATGGTCAATCTCCAAAGCTTCTTGTCGTGATATATTTATGAGAAAAATAGTTGTTTGACGTCATCCTAATCTAACCAAGACTTTCCAAGAAACCAATCCTTATTTGACTTAGATTTGACTTACATATGACCTCTCCTCCTCCAACTCTCATGCTAATTCCATGCGTCCAATTATAATAACTTTCCATGTCTTGAACTCCCGTTCCTTGTAGAACTGAATCAAGTCTAATTACAATTCCCCAAGGTTTATTTTTGTTGCGTGAAATAGATTCTTCTTACCGAACCAAAACAATCTCCAGTTCCGCACAGTTCTCTTGCAGTGTTGTCGGAGATCTGTTAAGGACCAGGTTCTTGTACCTCTTTCTTCATTCTCTTTGTACATAGATTTTCACTGTTACAAAGGACCAGGTTCTTGTACCTCTTTCTTCATTCTCTTTGTACATAGATTTTCACTGTTACAATGTTTGTCAATTATCAAAGCACCATATGATCTTGAATGTAGATTCAGAGTTCTTGTTCAAGGTAGTTCCTAGCAGCTCAACAGGATTTCATTACCATCTTACCCAAGGTCAGAGACAATACCACTATACTTGTGGTAGATCAATTCTCCAAATATGCCATCTTTATAACCATAAAGCATATATCATCAAAAGATACAACTCAACACTTCTTGACACATGATGTCAAATATTGGGGCCTACCTAGAGACATTGTTAGTGATCATGACTCTCTCTTCACTACCAACTTTTCGGATCTATCTCTTCAGGTGACCCAAGTCCAAGTTGAGCCACAATCAGAATCTTCGTGTACAATCTCATGGCTAGACAAAGCACTTTAATGGCATTTTAGAGGAATATCTTTGCCATTTTGTGATTGTCTTACAGAAGAAATGGGTGAAGCTTCTGGATGCTGCGCACTTGTATTTCAGTTCACAAAAGAGCTCAAGTAAAAAACAAAAGATCTTTTAAAATTATTACTGGGCAGAGACCACTACTCCCACACACTGAATGTAGCAAACGTGCCAAAATCTCCTTCAGCATTGTTAGAATAGGAATAGGAATAGATAATCCCACTTAGAATAGGAAAAATATACAGTATCCTCCTTGGTAAAGAATTGTATTGTAATATCTACAAATATGGTCTCTATGTAATAATGTTAATACACAATTCAAGAATATTCTTCTCCAATATTTCTCACATGGTATCAGAGCATTGGTGAGAAACTTTCGATAGGTCACCGTGTGTCAATTTTTGGCAGTTGTCAAGGTTGATTTGTATCATCATCTCTTTCCGTCAATCTTGTGTGAAAACCAACACCACCACTGGGTTAATCACTCTCAGGTGACAAAAGCCCAGTTAGACCCACCAGAAAATACCACCTCACGCGCCTATCAAAGATGTGACTTTTCCGGTGAGATCTGGCTCACGCGCCGGCACGTGAGGTCTCTCCGATCGTTTTTTTTCTTCAAATTTCTTTATCTGTTGGGGTCGTCCAGTAATTCCTACCAAAGCCCAGCCACCTTTGTCCAGATCTGATTGCCGGAATTCAATTCCGGCCATTTCCAGACAGTTTCTGATAAGTTTCCGGTGATTCCAGGAGGTTTCCGGCAAGTTTCCAGTGAATTTAGGATTTCCAGACCACTGTAGGCAGATTCCAGCAGTTCAAGACCACTATACGCATATCCCGGCGAGTTCCTTACTATTTACACCTCAAATTATGAAAATATGTCTTTTGGATGTGATGTTTTTGGCCCCAAAAATAGAGGGATCGGAAGTTCAAGCCGTATGATCACTTCAGAACTCTTAATGGGAAGTTCAAACTATTTAGCTTGGGCTTCTTCAGTTGAATTATGGTGCAAGGGTCAAGGTGTTCAAGATCACTTAACGAATAATGTGTGTAGGGTAAATGAAAAAAAGGAAAGACTAGTGAGGAAGATGTAAAAATCAATGCACAACAGGAGAAAATGGATGCTCAATTATGTAGTCTCCTATGATGCTCTATTGATTCAAAGTTGAGGCCCTTATTTCACCCATTTCAGACATGTTATACAGTTTGGGAAAAGGCACATGCTCTATACACT
Organism: Solanum clarkiae; assembly: GCA_011800125.2. Lineage (NCBI taxonomy): Eukaryota > Viridiplantae > Streptophyta > Magnoliopsida > Solanales > Solanaceae > Solanum > Solanum clarkiae. The sequence continues at coordinate 4,856 of JAABOM020034804.1, forward strand.
AATGACATCTCGATTCTATGATGTGATATATGACCAACTTAAAGAAACAAGAATCCGATATGTCCACATACTTGGGATAGGTACAGGAGATCATGGAGGAATTTGAACGTTGATGCTAGTCACTACGAACATGGAAAAACAACAAGAGCACAGGCAAACATTGTTTCTAGTCCTTACATCTGCTGGACTTCCTCCTAATCATGAGTACGAGATCCGATCTTAGCTAGTCCTACAGTCCCTACAATTGATGAATTATTCTTTCGTGTACTTCATCTTGCCGTGCCACCTAGTGTTAAAGCAATATCATCACCCACCATTGACTTCTCTATTGTTGCATCTCAAACTAATGACAAATGGACAAATACTACGGAAAACCAAAGAGGAGGAGGTCATTTTGGAAGATCCCGATCCAAGTGTAGTTATTGTCATAAGCTTGGACACACTCGCAGCATATGTCATACTTTGCATGGTCCATCCCCCAGTTATGATCCTGTTGTTATAAAGGAATATAATGAGTCCCTTCAAAATCGAGCAAGCAAGCAAACATCTCTATAAGTAGCATTTGTTGCTCAGCCTAATGATCTTATTGCTCGGCCGAATCGATCATTCAGTAATGTTCATATTGCTCAAGCAAAATATAATGAGTTCCTTCAGTATCGATCAAGTAAGCAAATGTCTCCACAAGTAGCCTCGATTCCTCAGTCTAATATTCCTATTGCGGGTAATTCTTTTACTTGTGTTTCACAGTCTAGTACTCTTGGATCATGAGTCATGGACTCAGGCGCCTTTGACAATAATCTGGTAACAAATCGCTTTTGTTTGATATTGTTTATTCACAATCTCTTCCTGCTATTACTTTAGCCAATGGGATCCAAACAAAACCAAAAGCGGTGAAAAAGCCAAACCCTTATCTTCTGTCACCCTAGACTCTGTTCTTTACGTCCATGGTTCTTCTTTTAATTTGGCATTTGTTAGAAGTTTAATTTGACGAGAGCCTTGCATTGTGGTATTTATTTTTTTGATGATTTTTTCCTCATGCAAGACCACGGTATGGGACATGTGATTGGCTCAGGACATGAATCACAAGGCCTTCACTATCTTACCTCTTCAAATTCCTTCATAACATGCTTTATCACTAATCCTCCAAACCTAATTCACAAACATTTGGGACATCCGAGTCTACCCAAACTACGATAGATGGTGCCTAGTTTGGCTAGTTTATCCTCATTAGATTATGAGTCATGTCTACTTGGAAAACACACTTGTGCTACATTTTCACGTAGTACTGAGGGTCGTTCAGAGTCTATTGTTTCTTTAGTTCATTATGATATTTGGTGTCTTAGTAGAGTTAGTTCAACCTTAGGATTTCGTTATTTTGTTAGTTTCATTGATGATTATTCAAGATGTACTTGAGTTTTCTTAATGAAAGATCATTCTAAGTTATTTTCTATATTCAAAAGTTTCTTTGCTGAAATACAAAATCAGTTTGGTATTTCTATTCGTACTTTTCGTCGTGATAATGCCTTAGAATACTTATCCTTCCAATTTCAAGAATTTATGACTCACCGAGGAATTATTCACCAGACATCATGTCCATATACCCCTCAGCAAAATGGTGTAGCAAAGCGGAAGAATGGGCATCACACTGAGACTGCTCGCACCCTTCTCATTGAATCCTATGTCCCGTTGTGTTTTTGGGGCAATGCAGTCCTTGCATCTTTGTTATTTAATTAATAGAATGCCCTCAACTTCTATCCAAAATTAGTTTCCACATTCCATACTATTTCTTGAGTCCCATCTCTACTCTATCCCCCCTCGGGTCTTTTGGAGCACATGTTCTGTTCATAACTTTTCTTCGGGAAAAGATAAATTAGCCCCCCGTACTCTCAAATGTGTCTTTCTTGGTTACTCTCGAATTCAGAAGAGGTATAGTTGCTATTCACCTGATCTCCATCGATACCTTATGTCCGCCAACATCACATTCTTTGAATCCCAACCCTACTATACATCTTCTGATCCTCCTGATGTCTCCGAGGACTTACCCACATCGCAGGTCTTACCTATACCAACTTTTGAGGAACATACGACTGCATCTACATCTCTACCACTCCCTACTTATCATCATCATTTGTGTCCAGCACTAGTCCCAGATGATTCATGTCATGCATCAAACCCTGCTCCTGCTCCTGCTCTTGCCTCCTCCTACCCAACTAATTGCACTTCAAAAAGGTATATGATCCAGTAGAAATGCTAACCCACATGATATTTTCTTGAGTTATCATCATCTTTCATCAACTCATTATGTTTTTGTATCATCTTTGTTTTCTATTTCCATTCTTAAGACTACAGGTAAGCACTTTCTCATTATGGATGGAGACGGGCAATGATTGATGAAATGTTTGCTTTCCATATTAGTGGTACTTTGGAGCTTGTCTCTCTTCCTACAGGTAAATTGACTATTGGTTTGAGGTTGGGTTTATGCGGTCAAAATTGGTCCAGACAATTAGGTTGATCGGCTTAAGGCTTGCCTTGTTAGGGTACACTTAGATATTTGGGCTTGATTATAGGATACTTTCGCTCCCGTGGCTAAAATAACATTTGTTCGTATTTTTCTATCTATGATTATCGTTCGTCATTGGCCTCTTCATTAGTTGGATATTAAAAATGTTTTTCTACATGGTGATCTTGTCGAAGAAGTCTATATGGAACAGTCACCTAGTTTTGTTGCTTAGGGGGAGTCTAATAGCCTTGAATGTTGATTGCGTAAGCCGTTATATGGTCTAAAACAACCTCCACGAGCCTGGTTTGGATAGTTTAGCATAATAATTCAGGAATTTGGCATGACTCACAGTGAAGCTGATCACTCTGTGTTCTATCGGCACTCTGCACCTAATCGGTGTATTTGTTTGGTTGTTTATGTTGATGATATTGTTATCACAGGCAATGATCAAGATAGTATCGCTAATTTGAAGAAACATCTTTTTAAACATTTCCAGACTAAAGATCTCGACAGACTGAAGTATTTTCCTAGGTATTGAAGTTGCTCAGTCTAGATTAGATATTGTTATTTTTCAATGCAAGTATGCCTTAGACATTCTTGAGAAGAGAGGAATGATAGCATGTAGACCCATTGACACTCCTATGGATCCAAATGTTAAACTTCTTCTGAGACGGAGGGAAGCCACTCAGTTATCCTGAAAGGTATAGATGGCTGGTTGGAAAGTTGAGTTATCTCATAGTGACTAGACCTGACATCTCTTTTGTTGTGACTGTTGTAAGTTAATTTATGACTTCCCCTTGTGCTAGTCATTGGGATGCAGTTGTTCATATTCTGCAGTATATAAAGTCAACTCCTGGTAAAGGACTACTCTTCGAGGATCTAGGCCACGAGCATATCATTGGGTATCTAGACAAACAAAGTGTGGTTGCTCGATCTAGTGCAGAAGTAGAATATGGAGCAATGGATACAACTTGTAAGCTACTTTGGATCAAGCAGTTGCTGAAAGAGCTAAAAGTCAGCGAAATTGGTCAAATGGAACTTGAGTGTGATAACCAAGCGCCCTTTATATCATATCAAATCCAGTGTTTCATGACAGGACTAAGCATATTGAGATTGACTGTCACTTTGTTAGAGAAAAGATACAATCGAAAGATATTGTTACAAATTTTGTGAAGTCAGTGATCAGCTTGCAGATATCTTCACCAAGTCCCTCAGCGGCCTTCGTATTAATTACATTTGTAATAAGCTAGGTGCATATGATTTGTATGCACCAGCTTGAGGGGGAGTGTTAAAATAGGAATAGGAATATAAAATCCTACTTAGAACAGGAATAGGAATAGGAATAATATATAGTATCCTACTTGGTAAAGGATTGTATTGTAGTATCTATAAATAGGGTCTCTATGTAATAATGTTAATGCACAATTTAGTAATATTCTTCTCCAGTATTTCTCACAAGCATGCTGACCAGAATCGTCGCATTGCGGAATATTAAATTGGGAACAAAGCGATGGTGAAGATCCCAAAGTGATACTTGTTTGTCGGGACTCATGATTCTTGCCTATTGCAAAAATACATTGGAACTCTTATCAAAGAGGCTCATTGGGAAAGCTATTTATCAAGCAGACACCCCAACTTAGTGGAAGATTCATCATGTTCCCATGTTAGTCTACTGAAACCATTTCAGAGAGACAAAGATGACCCTTTGCGGAGCCAACTTACAGTACCTGGCATCTGATGCCTAAACTCAATCAGAGAAAAGTGTGTAGAAGCTATATGCAGTGACTGAGTGATTCGTGCTTCAAGGGAAGAACACCAACAGTTTTTGGTGAAATGGCATGGATGTGCTGGCATCGGAGAATACTTGAGAAAGGGGGCAAGACCACAAAGCCTTCAAGCACCTGATTGATGATTATCTTGCAAGGAAGGAATTGAGAATGCAGCCAACTCAGGTGGGAGAGAATGTCATGGGCGGGTTTCCAGTATCCCCATGACCCTGGCCGCAATCATGGAAAGCCCAAGTGCCTAGTGCCATGGTGATGAGTTGGTATTTTACCAACTTATTAAACTCATATTCATGAATTATTGCTACATTTTAATACTAATTAACGGAATTCTAGGCCTTAGTTCTCTTGTATGCAGGCATTTCTTCGAAATTAAATAAATTTTGAAGGATTTGGAGCTAAACGTCATTAAAACTATAGCGGCAATGGAACCGGTGTCCTACAGGAGGGAATTGGCGTGTTTTTCCGGCTCAACGTCGGCTAGATTGAAAGAAAACTGTCTAAAGCACTGGCACAACACAATCTCAAATCAGCATTCTGCTGATCCAAGCATAGGTTCAATTGGAGAAATTTACACTAATGTGGCGCCGCGACCGGCGTTGAACGCTTCTAAATCGGTGTCTGCTGGTTCAGAGCAAGTGTAACTTCAGAAGCTCAAGGGCAAAAACATACTTGATGCTGAAAGTACTTCCTTTGGAAGGTTCCAAGGACAAGATTGAGATTTGTGTAATTAAGAAGCTTTATCTTCTTCCTAACTGGGAATTGTTAGACATCCAACATTATTGAAAGTAGAGAATAGAAATTAGCTTAGAGAGTTCTTACCTGATAGAGAAGAAACTCAAATTGTGTACATCTCCAAGCTTGGAATTCAACTTTGGTTCTTTTTTATGATTGAAATGAAGCTTTTCTTTATGACTATAATCTCTACTCATCCATTAATGAGTAGTTAAATCTGTAGCTAGGGTTGTGTGCGCAAGATGTGGACGAAAAACTTGATCGGTATTGATTGATTAGCTCTAAAATTAATGGTTATGCATGGATCTACTGTTGTCTTGAAGTTTTATTCTAAAAAAATCAATGGTTGCAAACATTGGTTGAAACCCTCAAACACCACTTTGGCTTGAAAAAACAAAATAGAGTTGGGTAAGACTTCATGAATGAAGACTTACGAAATAAGTCATCGAATTAGAGCTAGGGATAGTCTAATCTCAGTAATTTCTCATCTTAGGGTAGAGCTAGATATTGTCTAACCACTCAAACAATATTTGGTGTTTTGATTGTAACGGTCTTGGGGTTTGAGAGAACCAAAGAGTTACATGCTTGATAGTTTGAAAGAATATCGAATATAGCCTAGACCAAATGCTATCCATGTATTGACTGATTTGGATTTGATTAATCTTTGCCTATTTTGTTGAAACCTCATAGTAATGTACACGCCCTTAGTCGTTTCCAGCTTGGTGAAAGCTTGTTTGTGTGGATTTTTTGCAATTAAAATTTATGATCGATTAACTTCAATGTTCCCAAATTCCTTGCTCAGCCAAATTTTTATACACTTGTTCGAGAATAGATCGTGTTAGTTAGTATTGAATTCCTCTATGTTGGTCCTTGTGGTTCAACTCGGACCTCAAAAATTGGGTATTGTTTTTACGAAAGACCAGCTATGCCTCGATTATAAGGTATAATTGAGTGTTATCACATGGACGGCCCTACGGCCTTGGATGCACCAAGTGAGAAGTGAATTTTTCCCCATGTTACCCCACCAATAGCCCTCGCCGGTGCCCATCCATAAGCAAATGCCAACAACACCCCTTAGTAGCGGCCAATGCCTTATGCCATCACTCCGGCGACATGCATCCCCTCAGATTGCTGCCACTAGACCAACTTCTTCATTGTAGGAGTCTAGGTTCTTTCAATGTATATATATTATAGTTTTACTTCTTATATAAATTATGTTTTTCTAACTTATTTATGTCAAGTCTTGTAACTTTGGTTTTTCATTTTGAAGAACTATTAGGAGGGATCAAGTAATCAAACATTCAACCAAGTAAACAATTCTTTGTACTAAAGTCTCTCCCCATCAACACTATGTTTCCTTTCTATAATAGCTTTCATTATTGGAATCAAGCTTTTGCTCATTTTCATTTGGTTTTCTCGTACGAAACTAACAATTTAGTCTAGCATATGGAGGGGACCCCGATTGATAGATAGTAACACACTATAATGACCCTCTGGGTCATTTTGCCTATACGAGGTTATTTCTATCGTTAAGAGTGTTCATATAGCGACCCCAGGTCATTTATGACCTATTGACACTGGTAGCTCGATCATCTAGTCGTTTATTTGGGAGTTGTGCAGCTTTTCGTGTGTTGGAAGGTCTTATACTTTGAAAAAGTGATTTCGGTGTAAAATGCGGGTAAACGGCCCCAGAACAAAATTCTAATAGCTCCATCAACTCTGAATGGCCGAATTAGGCTAGAAGCATGGCCAGCTTGATCACAGAGGTTTTCGATGTGAGTTTGTATCAAGTTTTGCATTTTACCTTTTAAAATTAGCCAACGGTTGACTTTTGGTCAACATTCTTGAAAAACATGCCCAAATGAAAATTTTGACAACACGGTTAGCTCTGGAATGTTGAGTTTGGTCTAGAATGACCTTTCGTTCGATTTTTGCGGCTTTTGGATTCATTCCTAACCCCTCAGTGGAACTTGTCTAGAAATGGCCATGGGAGTGGGACCCACAACCAGTCATAACAATCTCGTATGGAAATTTCGATTGCGCCATTGAGTTCCGAACGTCAAATTTGACAGGATAGCATAGTTCGTTTTCAAGCACAAGGTTCCGAATAAATTATAAGTACCCCGTCAGAAATTTCTAAATTGGAAAAATCAGCTAGTTTCTGGTGCAGGTGACCTAACCCTTCGCAAACGCAGGTCAGGGGCCGCAATCATGGAGGTCAAGTCCTTGTTACCTTCGCAAATGCGGATTGAGTGTTGTGATCGCAGAGGTCAATCATGCAGTGCTCTGCGATCGCGGATCACTGTTCACTGCTGTCGCAGAGGTCAATTGAGTGTCCTATATAGTCCAGTTCCTTCGACGAATTCAGCACTTTGCATGATTTTTCAAGGGGGATATTTCACTCGTTCTGAGCTCAAATTAAGCGATCCAAAAGCCTAAGCTCAATTTCGTGAGGAACGTCTTGGTGAGTTCGAAAATTGGATTGGGAGCTTCGTTTGAGGTAAAAATTGCATTTTTAGCTGCTACATTGTGGATTTTCGAATTAGTTTTTGGTTGATTTTTGAGGTATGGTAACTTGGGCATTCAATGTACGTTTTTGGTGATCTTTGGGTCTAAGGTGTGTGGAATTTCGCAAGGTTTCATTGAGGGGCGGTTGAATTTGGCTTTCAAAACTCCATTTCTGGTAATTTATCACCTGTAACTGCTGCCCCTTCCTTACTTTTTGGCCAAATTTCGAAAATTCGTTGCTGGACCGTTTCTCAGTGTTTCCCAACCCCGATTATTATTTATCATTAATTGAGCTTGGAGTACTATTTTGGACCGGCTTTTGGGGTCATTTCCGGAATTTCCAGCGCGGGTCCCACATATTCCTGTTTTAGGTCCCCAAATTGTTCCGTCTCCATTTCTTGCGAATTTAGTGTTCAAACGACTGTGACGATGTTATGAATCCATTTTTGATAGCGTGGCAACGTTCAGAGGTTGTTCGAAAAGGAAAAGCTCCGGCAGAGTGAGTTGGAGTACGCATGATCGGCTTACAGGTAGGCTACGGTTTCCTTTTCTTTAGATTGAGCTGGTTTGTGTGAAATCATGTTGAGTTAATTGGAATTTGGGCGAGGTATTACATGCCTTAGGTGTTAAGGATTTATGTCCTAGGCCTTCATCGATATTTCTAGGTAACTGTAGGCATGAATGCTATCTTGTTAGCTAATATTATTGTTAGTAAGTACCATCTCCTGTAATCTGGTGTTCTGAAGCATGTTGGAAGTGTTGGAATATTAGGGTTGGGTAGATTAATTTTATACCTTAGGATTAGAACCATGTTTGAGGTCCTTTGCGGGTATCTTTGGGTAATTGCTAGCATGTGGTTTATGTTGTGACTTGGGAATTCTGTTATCAGTATTGGTTTCTTGTTATCGTTGCTATGCAGGTTGGCCTTACTGTAGGTTATAAAAATTGCTTTAGATGCCCCGGTGTCGCTCCGACGGGCTTAGATTCTTGTAGAATGGCATAGCATATTAGAGTCTGTATTTGGACCTTAGCTAGGCAGTAATTGTGCTCTTGTGAATACCATTATCCATAACTTCCGGCGCTTTCATGACTTTTGAGGTACGTTGGTGATCCTAGACCTTGAGATTGGCTTGCTTCGGTTCCGGTTGAAGCTCAAGTGGAGATATTGAATTGATTCTGTATGGATGGAGGACTCCGGACTTTATATATGTACTTGTGGATTTGATGCATTATGGAGAGGAAAGCTTTGGTGAGTATGAGGCCACAATTGAGAAAATGAGTTGGGTCGGCACCTTGGCTGGCTATTGGCGTAGAGCGTCGGGGTAGACTGATTCACTACTTAAATAGAGCATCGGGGTCCAAGCCCCTGCCTCAACTGATTTGGCCATTATGGTGAGTATCAGGGTTCAAGCTCCTCTACCACACTAAGAAATCGGACGAGTATCCAGGGATCGAGCTCGCTGTGTCAGATTAGGAAACCAGGGTGAGCACTTGCCATTTTGAGATTATTTATGTCTCCTTCTGTTTCGATGGCCTGTCTTTATATACATTTTTGGTCCACTTTTGGGACATATACTCTTTATTTTGTCAATAGCAACTCTATACTAGTGACTTCTAGGTTTTGGGAGGGATTCAGTATCTGCTTATGTATATATTTAGCCCTTATTTCTGTATTTACCTATGTTCCTTTAGTTTCTATGTAGTTTTTCCCCTTATACCTATTACTTGTAGTTCTGGGCTATGGGATTGGCTTACCTATTGACGGGTTATGATAGATGCCATCATGATTCGAGCAATCAGGTCGTGACACACACAGACATCGGTTGCTTAGCTATATGTCGCCCTTGAAAGAAGTCTATGGAAGGCGCCGCATAACAGTAGTGATGGCCTGTTTAATGAAAATATTTTTCCTTTTCAACAACAGGACAAGACAGAGGAGTTGAATTCCAACTGTTTTGAGCCAATGGAACTTCTTATGCAAGAGATCCCACAGAGAAGGACATTGACCATTCTGATGTCAGCAGAACAGAAGCAGTATTATTGTTCCTGAGATAATTGCAGAACAAGTCATAGTCCCTATGCAACCAGTGGTTAATGTTGTTAGTAATTCACATGAAACTATAGTGATCTGAACACAGTCCAGCAGGTCAGGGATAACAGTGAAACTACCTACCTGGTTCAAAGATTATGCCAGACCAGCCAAATGTGGAAGAGCTCATCACAGTCAATATCCGATAGATGTCATCATTTATGATGGACTGTCATCATCCTATTAGAGTTTCATCCGCAAGTGTTCGACTGAAACTGAGCCCAACACATATACATAAGCTGCTGCAGATAGCAGTCTTAGCTGCTATGCAAGAAGGAATCACTGCATTGGGAACAATCACACATGACAAATTGTTGTTTTTGAAAGATGAAGGTCATAGGATGCAAGTGGGAATACAAGGCAGATGGTTCCATTGACAATTTTAAAGCAAGGCTAAATTCTAAGGGATACAATCAAAAGGAAGATTTGGATTTTCAAGAAACCTTTTAACCCGTGTTTGGAAATGGTCACTGCAAGACCAGTGATTCCTATGGTTGCAGCAAAAGAGTGGCAGAGGATTCAGTGACACAGGTGACAAGAAGGTGGCATACAGATTGCTTAAGTCCCTCTATGTACTTAAACAAGCATCTAGACAATGGGATATTATATTCACTACAACCCTAGTCACTTTAGGTTTCCCTGGAACCGTCATGATTATTTCCTATTCACTAAGAAGATGGCAGGGAGATTGTTATTGTCCTTGTTTATGTAGATGACCAGTTGATCACTGAGGATGATGTCCAGATGATTACTAAGATAAAGATGGTGTCTTATACTAATTTTACCATCAAGAAACTTGATAACCTGAGGTTCTTCATTCGAATTGAATTTTCCAGAAGTTCAGAAGGGATTCTCATGTGCATCAGAGAAATTATGTGTTAGAACTCATCTCTGATCTTTATCTGTCAGGTTCTAAACCTGTGCATTCCCCCATGGAACTAAATGTTAAGTTCATTGCACTTTATCAGCACATTAACACCACCTCAGATCCACATTTGAAATATCCAAGCAGCTACCAAAAGCTTATTGAAGGCTGCTTTACTTGACAGTTACAAGGTCTGATATCTACTTTCCTTCACAGTGTCTCAGCCGATTCATGCATTGTCCTAAATCATCTCACAGAGAAGCTTCCTTGAGGATTCTCAGATACATAAACACTATCCAGGTTTAGGGATTTTCATGTCCTCTACTCTCACACAAAGTTGGAAGTTTACTGTGATACTGATTGGGCAGTTTGCCCCAACACAACGAGGTTTGTGACTGGTTATCTAGTTAAGTTGGGTCGTTTTCTCACTTCTTGGAAGTCTAAGAAGCAAGTCACCATAAATAGGAGATCTGAAGAGGCAGAGTACATAAGTTTCGCATAAGCACTGCTGAAATTGTCCAGCTGGTTGCCTATATTCGGAGTTGGGTTTGCCTGTTCAGTTGCCCATTGCAGTTCACTATGATAGCAAGGCTTCTATGCAGATAGATACCAACCCTGTGTTCCACGATGCACCCAAACACATTGACATTGATGGAGATTTTATTCGGGAGAAAGATTAAGCAAGGCTTGTTCAGCACTTTCTACTTGGCCTCTATTGGTTAGTTGGCTGACTTATTGACCAAGGGACTCAGCTGTTTGCTACATTCACATGTTTTGTCCAGGTTAGGCATTGAAAAACATTTTTCATTGTGCCTGGTTTGAAAGGGGCGTAAATGATCGACCAGCTCATTGAACTTAATACACTATAACAATTAGCTAGCTAAGTACACAGTGATTTAGTAGTACTCCCTCTGTTCTCATTTTATGTGGCACCCTTGGCACAGTGTTTAAGAAAAAAATGAAGACTTCTGAAACTTGTGGTCTAAAACAATCCTTAGATATTTGTGTGGATGAGATTTATTTCATTAAGGGTAAAGGGGAATTTTAATTATTTCTAATTATTTTGGGATGGACTAAAAAGGAAAGGGTGCCACATAAAATGAGACAGAGGGAGTAGCCTGTTAGATGGTCAATTGGTTGATCTTAATCGGTTGTAATTAGTTACATCTACCTACCATAGTTAGGTAGATAAGTAGGCCAACAAATACTCTATGGGGTTTCTCTTGCTTTTAGCATAGCCGGCCCCCAAGTGGGAGGCTCGCACAATGGGCTATTAGCTCATTGGTAGAGTGTGCGATAATTGCATTGTTGTGCCTGGGCTGTGAGGACTCTCAGCCACATGGATAGTTCAATGTGCTCATTGGTGCCTGGCCCTGAGATGTGGATCATCTAAGGCACATTATCACAGGTTGATTGATTCCCAATTCAATAAAACAGTATCTGCTTTCTCTTCCAAAGTGCTTTGTCGCCATTGCTGGATTCTTTTCTTCTCGAGGAAAGTTCTTGGAATGGAACTTAATACTTTCCAAATGTTTACACTTTGAACCACAGAAATCTAATAACTGAAGTTGATCAGATTTGTCAGATAGCTCTTTGTCGTATGAAACCAAGACTTCATCAAGTACTTTCAATGAAAGCAGAAGCATGATAGTGGGTCATGTTTGATATCACGAATCCACAAATTAAATTGGAAAACAGCCCCACCCCACCCACC
>JAABOM020034863.1:0-17047 GCA_011800125.2 Solanum clarkiae
TTCATGCCAAATGATACAACATCAAATAACCTTACATACCTCGTTGGATGACCTCGTTACTAACCCAAAATAACCTTACCTTCCTTCAAATACTTATCTACAACATAGTAGGTGATAAAACTAGCATTAGCATCCAATAAACACGCTTTGGTAGCCTAATCACGTAACAAAACAATACACGGGCAACAAGCGGACAACTACGAACCATAGCGAATTCTTTTAACCATTTTGACTCTAACCATATTACTTAGTACACATTCACTTATACACATAATGTGCAGCCTGTTTTAATGCCACACCAACCTTAAAACAGCCCACAAAACACAGCACATCACAATTCCACACGATCTAAAAACAGGCAGCATAACGTTTCCTTTCTTTCGTTACCTTTCAACGTCGACAACTCCAAACTTATTCCAAATTTAACCAAACTGTTCCAGCAACATTTACACATATAAACAGCTATAGACCAGCCTCAGTACAGTAACAAATAAGTTATTAAAGACATGAAGCAACAACTTGCTCTCCAACAGTCCACAACTTCATACGAAGCACATGATTGCGATATTATATAATGACTTGCTTTTGTGGACTGTAACAACAATTAATCGGCCTTTTTTTCACTACTATAAAATCATTCTTTTCTTTATAACTAAGTACTAATACATTATAAATCCATACAACAAGAGAAAAATCTATTAATTAACAAGAAAAGTGCACAAGACTCCTTAGCACACAATCTATCCAAAAATTCCAGCACAATCATAATAACATATAATTCTTATTTTTCATAGTAAAACCATACTAAAAACATATGTAAGATTACTTACCACTACCTTGAAGGTATATATCTTCTATAAGAACCCTAGAAGTTCTTTTTTTTGCTGCTTTACAAGCCAAAACATGTTGAGAGAATGTTGGAAGCAAAACTATTTTTTTGTTTCTAAGGTCAAGTGAACAATGGTCTTATGGGATCTGCTTTGAACCTTTTTAAAAAGGAATTTATGCCGACTTACTAAGGCATTCTTAGCCTTACTCCTTCAAGTAGGTGATGCATCTTCTTTATCCTTTCATTTGGACCTTTTGGGGCACCAACTTGATTGGACTTGGGCTGCCCATTTTTCAGATTTTTATGCTTCTTGGTTTGGGCATAATTTTGTTAAGTATTTTATATTGCCTTTGGGCCCTTTTTAATACTTCTCTTAGGCTGAACATATAGTCTATTTATGGTGCTAAAACATAGGCCAAAGGTACACCTTTAACACGGACTTTATTCAAAATCGAACTTGGACAATTTCGATGCCGGGTCTCGCCTCCGTTTAGTTAGCAATTTTGAGCTAAGCAAGTAGCCGACTCACCTTCTTGCTTCTAATTCCTACAAGCAACTCAATTCTCTCACTTCATTTTAAGTCTGTAATCTCCTCATTTCGACAAACACATGTATACACTCGACCCTCTCAAGCGCTAGACGCACATATAGCCCATTAACGCGAGATTCAAGCACTTTTGAAAACTTGCGCTAGTTTAACCAAATCATGTCATATTTCATTTGTATAGTATAAGTATGGTAAGGTGTGGGGTGTTACACCTATGGCTTTGGATGTTACCAGAGTTACAGTATTGCCACCGCTACCAGCCGACTCTAAGTTAATTGTGTCTAGTGGTCTCCTACAAGTGCTTCAAAATCATGGTTTGTTTATGCTGTCACGACCCAAGCCTAAGGCCTAATTGTGACCGCCGAATGAGGAACCCAAATGAATCCAAACAAGCCTCTTAACATATCATTAAATATCCTTGGTCGCGAAAGTAATTAAATAGCGTTGAAAGAATAGAAATAAGGGCAAAGGGACAAAGGGAGAACTTTCATAATATAAAACTAAGAGACAAGAGAGTCAAGACTCATAGCATAATTACACATCATGTCCAACAACACCTCTACTACATAGATACTTAGCGGGGGCCAAGACAAGCAACCAGGCTCACCCTCATAATCGCAACATACATTAAGGAAAGAGAAAGTCTCAATACTTAGCATATGATAAAAGACATTGTCCTCGGAATGGAGGACTCACCAACTAGCTTGAATAGATGCCACTAGCCACATGGAGGAGGATGATGACCAAATGGATTTTAGCTTCCTACATGATAACATTATGTAGGCATAGAGTATGCATTAGTACATTTGAATGTACTAAGTCTGTAGGATGCAATGCAAAAAGAGATAGACAAAATAATCGAAATGCATAATCAAGAGCAATAGATAGCATAATAACAATATAACATGTATGAATGATGCTTGAAGTAAATCATGCTTACATAGAACATATTACATATGTAAGTAGAGACCATCATCATAGACCAAGCATATTAGTACTCGAAAACCAAGGCTTAGCACCCCCTTGGAGGGTGATCAAGGTATATACCCATCAATCGGTAGATGGACATCACACCCTCCATCATACTGGTCAAGGTATCAACCCCTTAACATGGTTAATGGAATTAACACCCTCTTTCATAGTGGTCAAGGTATCAACCCCTTAACATGTTTAATGGACTTCACGCCCTCCATCATAGTGGTCAAGGTATCAACCCCTTAACATGTTTAATGGGCTTCACACCCTCCATCTTAGTGGTCAAGGCAAGCACCCCTCAATAAGGTATGGTCAACATTCAACCCTAGGAATACTTTTCAAGGAATCATCATAATATTACCTTAATTTCATCATCATACAGTCACTTTGCTCATATGCCATGCTTTAGGCGTTCAACAACTCAAGAATAAGTAATAAGACATTTTATAAAACAACTAGTAGGTGTGTAATGCTAGTATAAAACCATATAATTCAAGAGTAGATTCATGCTAGAAAATTCAATGTAAAAATATCAATAGATACTTGTAACACCCTCAAGAAATACACATCAAAATCCTTCATCAAATCTCATAATAGATCTTAAATTCATAGATTAGAACATGCTAAAACAATCATAATTTCATAAAACCCCGACATAGTGTGCAGTGAAATTTATTATAAGGAAGACTTATGAGTAAATCAACTTTAAATCATGAAACTTTTGATAAACAAAGCTTAGGTATCATGGGTGAAAAGCGCCCATGAAAGAAACCCACATACTTTAGCTTTGGAGAATCCTTGAAGAGGATTGAAGATGGGAACTTGAAGCTTGAAGCTTGAATGAGAAACTTAAAATCCAGTTGAGTTTTGGACTTGAAATTTGGAGGTGAAATATTGTATAAGTATTTGAGAGGGTATTTGGGAATACTTTGAATGATATGAGGGTAAAATAAGGTTAAGTATAGGTATTTTCACATCTAGAGAGGTTTAGTCTCAAGACCCAAAAGCCTCAGACCTAACTAATAAAACTGGGCAAAAAATACACACTGGCGTGTCGCCTGGGACGCGAGTCTTCACTAGAAATTGCTCACTTGGAAAATTGAAATTGTGATTCGTTCGTTGTAAAATTGGAGTTAGACCCATTTCCCACTCAATTTTGCCCTCTGAACGAGAATATGAAGTCATATTTTTGAAATCACATATGGATTTTGAGATATATAGAAATTACGATTTTGGACACTTCTAAGGCACATTTTTGGGCACTTTTTGGGATCGTTTCAGGGGCTACCTTCGGAGTATTCACACAGTCATCTCCATAATGTTGTATTTGTTTGCAAGAGTGTGATGGGTACACAAAATCTTTTGATGGATGCGGTTGGTTTGAGAGTGTTCCCTCTATCTCTGACTAGAAATGAGGCAATTTTCTTGTCAGAGCTTCCACAAAATTCAGTCACTAGTTGGGATGAGCTACAAAGAGCCTTCTTGGAGAGGTATTTTCCTAGGTCCAAAAAGTTCAAGCTCAAAGATCAA
The DNA here is from genome assembly GCA_011800125.2 of Solanum clarkiae. Taxonomy (NCBI): domain Eukaryota; kingdom Viridiplantae; phylum Streptophyta; class Magnoliopsida; order Solanales; family Solanaceae; genus Solanum; species Solanum clarkiae. The sequence continues at coordinate 3,882 of JAABOM020034863.1, forward strand.
ATAAACAATTTTGAGCAATTGCCAGGTGATTCAATTAGTACTACGTGGGAAAGGTTCACCAAGTGTTTGAGGATGGATCAGGATCACAAAATTGTTGGTGATACCTTGAGATTTTTATCAAGATCTTGATGAGAATAGTCAAGCTTGTGCCTATACAACCATAGGAGGCATGTTTCTTGATCAACCTTTTGAACAAATCGTCGAAAGAATGGAGCAAGTGGTTAAAACAAATAGAGCATGGGGTCCAAGAGAGAGAGGTGAACTAAAAATTCTTGTGCGGTGAACACCAACAATGAGCATGCTAAGGTCAATGAGGAGATCATGCAATAACTTGCTCAATTTCGCACAAGTATGGACTTGGTATTGAAGCAAAATCAAGCGAGTGTTCACGCGGTGACTCACCCGCCTCCTAAGGCACCCATGTATGAAGAATCATTCTATGATGAAGATGCTTGCTTTGTGAGTAACCAATCGGCAGGTTTCTGAAACAACCCCCGAGGGTCCAACACGGACTATTGCAGGCAAGGCTCCGGAAATCAAGGTCGAAACTACAATCGTGAGGGCGTATGTAAAGATAATCAAAGGTGGTTATTATGAAAGGAAAAGAGTGTCGGAGGCAGCGTGGGGGCGAATAGATGGTTATAGGAATCATCCCTATGTGCCTCCCCACAATCTGATGTTGAATCTAGCAATTCTAGGATTGAGGAAATGTTTGACAAGTTGTTGAGAAAAGCTGACCATCAAGATGAGACATTGAAAGTGATGAAATCAGATATTTCAAGCATAAATCAAAAGATAGAGTCTCATTCAGTGGCCATCAAACAATTGGAGCAACAATTCGGCCAAGTATCTTCTCAATTGAACCAACGCCAAAAGGGTACTTTGCCAAGTAATACGGTTCAAATCCAAGGAATGATGGGTATTGCATGTCGATCATGACGAGAAGTGGGAAACGTACATTAGATCCCCCAATACCGGTGGTTGATGATGAAACTTGGGAGAAGGGTGTTGATAACAAGGTTGTGGTTGAGAAAGAAGGGTTAGAAAGCAACATAGATGAATAGTAAAGAGGCGAAAGAGCAAGAAAATGCCAAGATGATCCCAAAACCTCCTCTCCCATTTCCTCAAAGACTCAAGAAAAGGGAGGAGGATGGTAAATTCAAACACTTCCTTTCGATGTTAAAACAACTGTCCATTAACATCCCCCTTCTAGAAGCCATGGAGAATATGCCTAGGTATGCTAAGTACATGAAGGATTTGGTAACGAAAAAGCAGACGGTGAGCCAAGAGCTTTCGTAAGAGTTCCAATAATGTAGTGCCATCATGACCAAATGCCTAGCCAAAAAGAGGGAAGATGCCAGTGCATTCACCATACCTTGTACCATCAGTGATGTAGAGTTCACAGTGGCATTATGTGACCTAAGAGCAAGTTTTGATACCTCTTTCCATTTTCAAAAAGCTTGGTCTTGGTTCCCCTACTCCCACAAGGATATGGTTACTCATGGAGGATAAAACAATTAAAAAGTCAGAGGGAATTATTTTTGATGTGTTGGTCAAGGTTGATAAGTTTATCTTTTCAAAAGATTTCGTAATTCTTGATTTCTTGAGGTCCTTATTACTTTTGGGAGACCATTCTTGGCCCCTGGGAGAGTCTTGGTGGACATAGACTCCGGTCAACTCAGGTTTAGGTTCAACGATGCAGAGGTTATCTTTGATATCTATTAGTCAAGGAAGCACCTAAATGAGCTTAAAAGTGAAGTATGGGCCATTGAGGATTTCAAATGATTGATGATGACTAAGTTGAGCCACGACGTTAAACAAGGCCCTTCTTGGGAGGCAACCCAAGTATCTTTCATCTTTTTGGCTTGTTTTTAAGTTTATTTTGGTTGTTTGAATTGCTAGATAGTAGATTTACGTTTATTTTGATTTTGAAGACATTAAATCAGTTGCATTTTTGGGATACTTGTTGGTTTATAGGTGTGAAGAAATTAGCATTTGAAGCAGCCTCTACGACCAGGCCTATGAGCTGTAGTTCACACTATAATTTGTAGTCATGCCTCGTAGAGGAAAATAATGTTTTATTAAAGTTAGCATATACACAACAAGCCAACCTTATGATTCGTAGAGTCCCCTACGAGTTGTAAGTGGGGTTCATAGTGCCCAGGTATGATTTCTGAATTTTTTGAAGTGTTTGAGTCTGCTACGAAACCGTGACCTATGACTTGTAGGATCGTAGATTCGAAATGCAAAACTTTCAAAATCTGGGGTCTATTAACGGTCAAAACTATTTTTTAACCTTTAACTTACCATTCTAAGTCGTGATTCCTCATTCTTGTTCCCATATTCATTCCCCTGCACTATTCCTATCCCTTTCTCGACCATCCACATCATTTTCCGACGAGTTTTCCAGTGAGCACCATCATCTAGGGTTTCAGCTCCTCCCTTCTCTCTCATTGCGTTTAATTGCTTGTCATCTTCCCAAATGGTATGTTTCTTGATTAAAAGTTGCACACAAACTTTAGTATTTCTTGGAATTATTGACTTACTATGTGTTTGAAACTGGCACTAAGGCTACCCATATGGAAATTAACGCATAGAATTGAGAATTAGGGCTTTGTCGATTATAATTCCCTGATGTTGTTCCAAATGATGTAATCACCCATGTTGTTTATTTGTGATGATTGTATTTTTCTTTGTATATTGCTCACATGTTTAAAATGGGCATGGAAGGGATGGTTGACGGGTTAATTCACTGGGGTGTGAAATCTAATATGGGTGTACTTGTTCTGTTGAATATGATGGTTTGGAAATTCCTCATCTGCGTATAGATTTAATTCCTTGAACTTCCATGCTTGTATGCAAAATTTTTTTGCATGTTCTAGGTTTATTGATTTTGGAAACTTTTTAATACATGGGAAAGTTTATATTGGCTTAATTGTCTTTGGGAATGAATTCGTTGTTCGGATCTTACATTGGATTATCATGATTAGGGCCATGGACATCCATATGTGTTTGTTATGATTGAGTGAAATCTTGCTTCGATGCTGTAGAATAAGATTGAATGAATTTTTTTGGTTTGTGTGGTAAGGTTACAGGCATCACTGGTGCCTGGTGTTTTTTGCTACGAGGGCGTCCTATGATTTGTAGGTGGTCCTACGGGTCATAGTAACCCCTCGTAGGAAGCAGCAGGAAATTATGGTTCCTTAACACTTACCATGAGAGACCCACCTACCAGTTGTAATGCCCACTACAAACTGTAGTGGGGGTCTCGTGAACATGCCTTGTGCTTAAAAATGTTTCTGGAAATTGGTATTACCCCAGACTACAACTCGTAGGTCATCCTACAAGTCATACCTGTGCCTTGTACCTATTTGCAGATTAAATTTTTCTCAAGCACCTTGGTACTAAGATGCCACAGTACAACTCGTAGGTTACCCTATGAGTCATATCTGTGCCTTGTACCTTCAACCTGCAACTGGTGCAATATTGATTTTTCTGTGTTTCTCCTTTTGTTTTTGTTTCTTCTTGTTTCTTTCTCTATTTGTGTTCTGATTGTGTTAAGGCTTTGGTGCTCATTATTGGGTTATAATGCAACTTTCAGGTACAATGGCTCCTAAGAGTAGAAAAGAGACCATCAAAGCTTTGGGACGTAGGCTGAGAGATGAAAATACAGATGATGATAGGTCAGAGGGGTCAAATAAGGAGCTGAATTTCCATATTGACCCTGCAACAAATATCCCTCTGACTAGGTCCCAAGCTTCACAAATCCCTATGGAAGTCGCTAGTCCCTCCTAGTTTGAAGAGGAAGGCAGTAGAGATGGGTCAGACCACAACTCACCATAGATAACTCCTACTCATACGGAGTCAGACTATCATGAGGCATCTCAGATGAAGTAGGATGATGCAGATTCATAGCCTCTGGCTAACCCATGTATCTCCTCTACTGATCCTAGGCGCATCTGATGGGGAATTAAGGGTATGGAAGAAATCTACAACAAGGGATTAGAGCCAAAGGGACATGGATAACCTATCAGACAGTTTCATGAAGAATCCCGATTGAATGATTCAGGATTAAAGTAGGGTTTCGGGTGTAGAGGCGAAGATTGACTGGAATGGGCTCTGGTGGTTATCAGGGCAATTGGACAAGTATGCCCCGTTGTTAGTCCAAGTGTTCTTCGCCGCCTGCGCTGCCTCTATCCTCATAGATCTTCCCAAGGGAAAGCAGGCAATTAATCAGCCCAGGTTGCGGGGTCTTTGTCTAGGGTCAAAGAGTTGATATCTCCGAGGAGACCATTCGTAGAGTACAGTTCAGGCCTAATTACAGGGTCCCACATTCTATCACTGAGTATAATGATAGGATTGAAAAGATGAGGAAGGCGATGATCGGGAAGAATGTGGACTTAAGGACCGAGCTTCTCTATTGGGTGGTGAGCCAGATATGTGAGGGTGGTGCTGAGTCTTCATGGGTCACAAACCATGTTGATTCTACAGTGAAGTCTCATCTCTCCTTTCCGGGTAAATTCTAGTGGTCCATTATCCATTCATGCATCAGGCCTAAATTTACGGATAATGTCATCACACTAGAGCGGGCTATGCTATTAGCTAGTATCTTAGCTAGCTATGAGATTGATTGGGCGCGCGTTATGGCAAAGCAGATTCATGAGTTTGCCATCCGTACAAATACCTCATTGCCATTTCTTATCATGATACACAGACTATGTAATGAGGCCGGAGTGCCTGCCTCCCTCCAGCTTGATCCATATTTAGAGGCCCTTCACACTATGGATCCCGGCCTGATCAAGGATAATTAGAATTCGGTGGCCCTACAGAGAGCGGCTTCTCCTCCCATGCCAGATCTATCTCCTCTCGAGACACCTACTGAGGAGTCGACTCTAGCTACCACAACCTCCACTCCAGTTGCACCAGAGCAGCCTCCAACAGCTGATACCGAGGCGATGCCCTCCATAAATACACCTGCACCAGTGCTATCTACTAATCAGGTTACTTCTTCAGACTACCTTATTATGTCTGATTTTGTTTTACAGGCTTTGGTATGCAGGTTAGATAAGATAGAGGGCCAGCTGAGCAAGCTAATGAACCTGATCAAGCCTTGGGTTCATCAGATAGTCTAGGCCTCGGAGGAGAGGTCCAAGGCATTCGCTCTTAACATTGTGGAGCGGGAGTAGCTACATTGGATGCTAGAGTAAATGCGTTTGAGGCCAGGGTCTAGAGGAGGCTAGAAGGAGAACGACATGCAAAGATGGCTATTGTAAAGAAGGAGTTGGCCAAGTGTAAGGCCGACTTCATGACATCATTAGCAGCCTCGGAGGAGGCACATATGGGTGAGAATTTGTTTGATCTATTTGGGGATCTCCACATGCTTCCGGGAAGAGGCCTCTGTAGAGTGATGATATAAGTGTGGCTCAAAAGAGATCGAGGAAAGCTGAGGAGGTGGAAGAGCTAGAGGAGCGGATTAGAGACCAGGTGTTGCGAGAGTCGTTAGCCATGGAGGAGCTGAGACAGGCTCGAGAGCAGCAGATATTACAAGGTGCTAGTACCTCGAGTCTAGTTGCAGCCCAGACCATCAAGGAGGAGAGAGAGACCCATCTAACCTTATCCCGGTGTATGAGCACCATATGTTTGCTACTTTTGAGCCCCATGCTTATTATCTGTAGATACTTTGTACCCATTTAGACACTATGTTTTTACTATAGTTTTTGGATACTTTTGGATGTTTTATTTTGGAAGTTTGGTTTTTATTTATTGTGTTAGATGATTAGTTTTGATTATATATATATATATATATATATATGTATATATGTATGTATGTATGTATGTATGTATGTCTGTATCTACTTTGAGGACAAAGTATCAATTTTGTTCTGGTGAGGTATGGGAAGTTATAGACTAGGGTGAAGTTTGAGTAGCCTTTAGTCCATAACTATACTATTTATGATATCCCAAGGTTTTCTTGTCGTGTTTCCTTTTCCTTGTGAATGAGTTTACTTTCTGTTGAGCTGGTATATTTAGGTGCTGTAGATAATTTGTGGGTATATGGCGATTATTGCTTTTGGCATGTATATAATCTTGAGTGGTTTTATGAATGTTTTGAAAAATGGTACCCTCAAAATTTTCATATTGTTGGTTACTATTGCAATCTTGCATGTGATTAGTTTGGCAATGTTTGTTCTGATGAAGAGAAGACAAAGTGATACTTGAAGCGTGACCTATGAGTCTATATTGATTTTGTATGCAATGCCATATGTGTGAGAGCTAATTTTGTCATATTTATGCATTATATACTGATTCAGAACTTGCATGGTTACTTTGAGATTGGATTGGAGATTTTGGTTGATTAGGAAAGGATCTTAGGAAATTGTTCTAGTCAAATTTTGCCTAAATGACCTACCAAATGTAGTAGTTTACCCCTTGTTCAAAATGTTTGAGCCTCACATGTACCTATTCTTTCTTGATACCTAGCTAGCCTAACCTTGTTTAGTGAAATACCTTGATATTGGCCCTGGTCTATCCTTGAACATGTGAACCTTGATTGAGGCGAAAAGCCTTAGTTGAGGGTGGCTACCAAATATGGCCCTGGTTTAGGGAATGGATATTGTGTACTTTACCTTAGGATAAAAGCCTAAGTTGAGGGTGGCCTATGTTGTGGTAAAGTAACAAAAATGAGATGATTAGTGGGGGTGAAAGAAAGAAGAGAAAATAATGTGTCGGGTGAGAGAAAAAAAAAAGAAAAGTTGCCTTAGAATGAAAAGAATAAACAAATGAATTTAAAAATGAGGTACAACTGAAAAGGGAAAAGAAAGCACCCGAAAAAGCTTGAAAATAAAGAATAAGGGAGGACAAAATGATAATGGTTGAATTGTTGAGATGAAAGTGTTGAAAATGTGGTTCAAGTATGACTTTTAGTCACTAATTACCCAATGCACCTTACCAAAGCCCCATAAGTCTACGTTAGAAGCCTATAAAGTCCTAAAGTGATCTTGATCTAACTGGTCAATAGTCCAAAGTATGAGTATATAGGTGTCACGACCCAAGCCTAGGGCATAAATGTGACCAGCGAATGGGGAACCCAAAGGAACCTCAAACAAGATGTAGCATGCCATTACACATCCTTGGTCGTGGAAGCAATAAAATATGACATTAAGAGATAGGCATAACAAAGAAAATGGGACTAAGGGTAAACTTCCATATCATAGCATCAAGGAACAAGAGAGTTAAAGACTCATAGCATAGACGTAACATGTCCAACAACACCTCTACTGCATAGATAAGAGTGGGGGCCACGACAAGCAACCGGGATCACCCTCATAGTCAATATATAACATTAAAGAAAGATAGTCTTAATATATAGCAAGAGATCATAAACAACATCCCTGGAATGGAGGACTCACAAACAAGTTTGAGAGACAATCATTTTAGCCACGTGGAGGAGGAGGATGATTAAGCGGTGCTCCGGTTCCTACGTGGTAATATCATATAGGCATAGAGTATACATTAGTATGTTTGAATGTAGTATGTAGGATGCAATGAAACAATAGGTAGATATCATAATCAAAATGCATAATTAGGCAATAGATGAGCATCTGGCAATATGTCATGCATGGGAGATGCTTAAGGTAAATCATAATTTTATAAAGCATAGTACGTGTGTAGGGAGTGACCATTCTTAATGTAATCCAAGGCCTACCACCTCCTTGGAGAGGCACATGAGGTACAAACCCCTTATGAGGTTGATGGAGTACAAACCCCCCAACGGGTTGATAGGTACAAACCCCCAACATAGTTGATGGTGTACAAACCCCCAATAAGGTTGATAGAGTACAAACCCCCCTCCCCCAATGGGTTGATGGGTACCAACCCCCAACAAGGTTACCCGGGCCTACCACCCCCAACCTAGGCGATCGAGGTACCAACCCCTCAATAGGTTACCCGAGCCTACAACTCCCTGAGCTAGGCTTGGTCATCCCCAAAACCATAGAGATAATATATATGTATATATATATATGTATATATATACATGTATATACATTCCTCCCATTATCATATAGTCATTATACACATACATTACTTTCATAATCATTTCATCATCATATAATCATCGTATAATCATTTAACTCATAAGACATGCATTGGACCTTCTCAAGAGCCCATAACTGGACATTTTATCAAATACTTAGAGGGTGCGTAGTGTTAGTGTAAAATCATGCAATTCAAGAGTGAAATCATGCTAGTAAATTCAATGTAAAACCCTTAATAGATACTTGGTAACACATTCAAGAAATATACATTAAGATCCTTCATCAAATCTTACAATAGACCTTAGATTCATAACTCAAAACATGAAAAAATAGTCACAATTTCATGAACTCCAACATAGTGTGTAGTGATTTTCATAATAGATAAGACCCAAGAATATATCAACTTTAAATTATGCAATTTTGAGTAAAAAAGAGCTTGGGTATCATGGGTGAAAGGAACCCATAAAAGAAATCTACATACCTTAGCTTTGGAGATAAAATTGATGAAGATTGGAGATGAAGACTTGAATCTTGAGAGAAAATCCTTAGATCCAGAGAGGGTTTTGAGACTTGAGTTTAGGAGTAAAATATTTGGCTAAGTGTTTGAATAGTATTGGGGAATGTTTAGAATGATATGAGGGTGAAAATGGCTAAGTATGGGTATTTTTATGTTTGCGAACACTTAGGCCCAAGACTTAAAAGTCTTGGACCGAAGTCAAAACTGGACCAAAAATAACACTAGTGCGCGCCCTTGGCACGTCGTGCCAGGGGCGCGAAAAGCTCTCTGGAAACCATTTTTTTGGAAAATCGAAATTGCTAATCATTTACTTTTAAATAGGAGTTAGACCCATTCTCCACACAAAATGACCCCCAATCAAGAATATGAAGTCGAATTTTTGATATCATGCAGGATTTTTAGACACATGGAAATTATGATTCCAGGCACTTCCGAGGCACATTTTCGGGCACTTTTTGGGGTCGTTTCAATATCATCCCCTTGGGAACATTCGGCCCCGAATGTCAAAGAAACATATATGAGAGACATAAACATGACAATTTTAGCCTACATAAGAATGCAATAATGCCCTTCAACATCATTTCAAAATCTCATCATGACTGTAAAATCATCATAAACTTAGTCAATTTAAACATGAACATATGCAATGACATGAGGGCTGAACTTAAGACTTGAGATCATATAAAGGATTTAGATCAATACCTTAGACATAGATCAATACTTTGGCCTCCCAAGTAGCATCTTAGCTTGTTGATTCCTCTAAAGGACTTTAATGGAAGCCACCTCTTTGTTCCTCAATCCCTTCACTTGTCTATCCAAAATCTGGACCGGAACCTCTTCATATGTCAAATTATCCTCAACAACACCAACAACATCAAGAGGCACAATGGCATTCGGATACCCACACATTTCCTCAACATGGACACATGGATCACCAGATGAACCAAATCCATTTCTCCAGGCAATTCCAACTTATAAGCTACCTTAATAATATAACACCCCACATCTTACAATACTAGTACTACACAAATGAAATATGATATGGTTTGGTCAAATTAGCTCCTATTTTAAAAATGCTTGAATCTCAAATTAGAGGGGCGATATGTATGTCTAACGCTGAAGAGGGTCGAGTGTAAATAAGTTTTATGTCAAATTCAGGAGATCATGAGCCTAAATAAAGTAAGAGAATTGAGGTGCTTTTAGGAGTTAGGAAGCTAGTAGGTGATTCACCTACTTGCTTAGCTTAAATGGCTAGCTAAAGGGAGACGCGAACCGACGTCGAATTTATCCAAGTCTGATTATGAATAAAGTTCATGTCAATGGTGTGACTTTAGCCTATGTTTTAGTATCATAAATAGACTATATTTTCAGCCCAAGAAGGATATCAAAAGGGCCCAAGTATATCACAAACCACTTGACTAATTGGGCCCAAACTAAATGAAGAGAAATTAGGAAAAATGGGCATCCAAGGCCCATCAACTTGAAGACCCATTTAGGCCCAACTGTGAGGGCCAAGCTGCTGCATCACTAGCTTGTTAACATGTACTAATATGTGGTCAAAAGTGCAAGTGAAATTCGGCCAAAGAGACCCTTTAAAAGGGCTCAAAAAACAACCCCTTAAGTCATTTCACTTGAAACAATTTTTCAGCTTTCCTAAAGAGTCTTGTTTTCTCTTTACTTCACTTCACAAGGCAGTCAATACAACCCTTTAGAGTTCTTAAAGGAAACCTGAATCTTGAAGGATAAGGTAAGTGGAAATATCCATGTATTTGTTATATTTATCCCATGATAAATAAGAAATATACGCTAGTTATGCTTGCTGAAATTGTTGGAAAGCATGTGTTCCAGAAGTTGTTGTACATTTTTCTTGTTTATTTTGAAGCTTTTATATTTTTGGATGGATTGATTATGAAGGGATTCTACTATTCATAATGAGTATTAGTTCTATAATGATGTATAAAGGCTATTGCACCATTTTTTACAGTCCGTGAAAGTGAGTTCTTGTGTGATATCGTAATTGTGCTAGTAATAGGAAATTGTGGGCTGAATGATTGAGGACTATGGTCTCACGTTCTCTACATATTTTGAGGAATATTTTAGAAATTTTTTAGGACTGATTTTATTTTTATATATGGTGGGGACTATTTGGTTAAAGTTGGAACAGGTTTGGAATTGTCAACGTCAAAAATGTAGCGAAGGGATGTAATGTTATGCTGCCCAATTATATGTTGTATAGAATTGTTATATGTTGTGATTTTTGGGCTATTATAGGACATTTATGGCACTAAAACAGGCTGCACACGATATGTGTATTCAGGCTATATGGAGCCCCAATCTCCATTACATCTGACCTAGGAGCTCAATTCACTGCAAAGTTTTGGAAGTCCTGCCAAAGGAGTTTAGGGACACAAATGAATTTGAGTACAACTTTCCACTCTCAAACAGACGATCAAGCAGAACACACCATTCAGACATTTGAAGATATATTGTGAGCTTGTGCATTGGACTTTAAAGGTAGTTGGGTGGACCATTTGCCACTTATGAATTTGCCTATAATAGCTACCACGCGAGTATCAAGATGGCACCTTACGAAGCTTTGTATGGGAGGAAATATACGTCATTAATTGGATGGTTTGAAGTGGGTGAAACCACCTTGCTTGGGTCAGATCTAGTACAACAAGTCATGAAAAAAGTTAAGGTACTATAGTAACGGCTAGAAACAGCCCTAAGTCATCACAAATCATATACGGATGCTAAAAGGAGAGGAATGGAATTCTCAGTAGGGGATTGGGTATTTTGAAAGGTGTGTCTAATGAAAGGGGTTATGAGATTTGGTAAGAAAGGAAAATTGAACCTATGTTACATAGGCCCATATCAGATTATTTAGAGGATCGGGCAGTTTGCATATGAACTAGAGCTACCCCAAGAGCTTTCAATGGTTCATCCAGTTTTTCATGTCTCAATGCTTCGAAAATGCATAGGTGATCCATCCCATGTCACTCCTATTGAAGATGTATAGGTTACAGAAGATCTCACATATGAAGAGGTACCTATTGCTAATCTAGATCGTCAAGTTAAGAAGCTAAGGAATAAAGAAATAACTTCAGTGAAGTTACTTTAGAGGAACCAGCAAGCAGAAGAAATAACATAGGAGGCCGAGGACGCGATGAAATTAAAATACCCTTACTTATTTGAAGCTAAAGAGGAATTCCAACATGCATAATTAGGACACTAATAGGTACGTATGATTGAATACTTAGTGTGTTGTTAAAAGTTTTTGTAAGTAAAGATTTAAACTTGTTTAAGCTATCCAATTGTGCTAACATTCAAGGACGAATGTTCTTGAGGGGGAGGATGTAACATCCCACATCTTACAATACTGGTAATACGAAAATGAAACATGATATGGTTTGGTCAAATTAGCACCTATTTTTAAAAGTGCTTGAATCTCAAATTGGAGGGCGATATGTATGTTAAACGCTGAAGAGGGTCGAGTGTAAATAAGTTTTTTGTAAAATTCAGGAGCTCACAACCCTAAACAAAGTGAGAGAACTGAGGTTCTTGTAGGAGTTAGGAAGCTAGCAGGTGAGTCACCTACTTGCTTAGCTTAAATTTCTAGCTAAAGGAAGATGAGGACCAATGTCGAATTTGTCCAAGTCCGATTATGAATAAAGTCCATGTTAAGGGTGTAAATTTAGCCCATGTTTTAGCATCATAAATTGACTATGTTTTTATCCCAATAAGGATATCAAAAGGGCCCAAGTACAACACAACGAACTTGACTTATTGGGCCCAAACTAAAGTAAGAGGAATTAGGAAAAATGAGCAGCCAAGTCCCATCAACTTTGAGACCCATTTAGGCCCAAGTGTGAGAGAGAAGGTTCTGAACAGCTTCTTAACATGTACTAATATGTGGTCAAAGGTGCAAGAGAAAGTCGGCCAAATAGACCCTTTAAAAGGGCTCAAAAACAGCTCCTTAAGTCATTTCACTTAAAACAATTTTTCAGCTTTCCTAAAGAGTTTTGTTTTCTCTTTACTTCACTTCATAAAGCAGTCAATACAATCCTCTAGGGTTTTTGAAGGAAACCTAAATCATGAAGGCTAAGGTAATTAGAAATATCCATGTATTTGTTATACTTATCCCAGGACAAACAAGAAATATATGCTAGTTATGCTTGCTGAAATTGTTGGATAGCACGTGTTCCAAAAGTTGTTATACATTTTTCTTATCTATTTGGAAGATTTTCTCTTTTTGGTTGGGTTGATTATGAAGGGATGCTATAGTTATTAATGAGTATTAGTTTTATAATGATGTATAATGGTTGCTGCACCATTTTGTACAGTCTCCAAAAGTGAGTTCTTGTGTGATTTCGTAATTGTGCTCGTAATAGGAACTTGTGGGATGATTGATTAAGGACTATGGTATCACGTCCTATACCTATTTTGAGGACTATTTTTGAACTATTTTAGGACTAGTTTTATATGTATATATGGTGGGGACTATTTGGTTAAAGTTGGAACAGGTTTGGAATTGTAGACGTCAAAATGTAGCGAAGGGATGTAACACTATGCCGCTCATTTGTATGTTGTGTAGAATTTTTATGTGTTGTGCC